>JAVSBS010002404.1:55241-74036 GCA_033124195.1 Coracias cyanogaster | reverse complement strand
GGATATGGTGTAGTGGTTAGAGAGATGCTAGGAGAAAGGTTGGACTTGATGACCCTGGAGGTACTTTCCAACCATAACGATTCTGTAATTCTGTGATCATGGACCAGGGTGCATGCAAGACCAGTGTGTAATGTCATGAAAGCGAAGTAGTGTGTCCTGCTTCCCTGAGGGCTTTGTGTGGCTTTACATGGCCAACCCATGATACTGCTGCACTCACCAATCATCTGGTGTGAGATCAACATCCCTGTTGCT
Organism: Coracias cyanogaster; assembly: GCA_033124195.1. Taxonomy (NCBI): domain Eukaryota; kingdom Metazoa; phylum Chordata; class Aves; order Coraciiformes; family Coraciidae; genus Coracias; species Coracias cyanogaster. Next base: position 73,784 of record JAVSBS010002404.1, on the reverse strand, counting down.
GATATTGAAGTAAAAGAGTCTCCTTCAGTACTGGTGAAGGACACAGCTGAGCAGAGCTCTGGATGATATCCTACAGCTGCTGCTTTGGTCCAGTTCCATGTAAATCGCCCTGCTCCAGCTGGCCATGGTGCCTCTGGACAATGCAGCATGTATGCCATGGGATGTCACCAGAGCTGCTCCCAGTTTGGGGTGCTGGGTGGAGGACAACAGGCTGGGCTAGCTCCGTGCAGTGGCCCCAGCCACGTCACTGCTTGGCCCTTCGCGTTGCATGTAACGAGCGGAAAATGATTAGTTAGTTTTCACTTGGCTCAAGCTCACCACTCAATCTGTGTGTGACTTGGAAAGCTGTGGACACTCCTGGCCTGAAACCAGGGAGCCTGGAGACAAATTGGGTAGATGGAGAAACACAAAACAAAATGTGACCCAGTAAAACAAAGGAACAATGTTTCCCAACCTCAGTTATTAGAAAGGTTCATTTGGGATTTGGTTTGGTTGGGAGCGATGGTAGGTCAGCTCCTCTCCAGCTTCAAGCCGTGGGCAGATGTCCTCTCCTGGGTCCAGCTGTCCCTCCTGGGGCTGTAGCACTGCAGCTGTTGGGGGTTCCCATGCATGTGGCTCTGATGGTGGGAAAGGTCTTTGGAGGGTGTGTTTCTGGTCTGGTGATTCCCTGAAAGCCACCCTGCCCAGCTTGCTCCCTTCTCAGGCACATGGTGGCAGGGCCAGCAATGATGCCGTGTGTGCAACTGTTTCCAAATTACATGCACGTGTTGGCAGCTGCCTGGAGAGAGTTTTTCCTCCTGTTTTCTGTGCTTGTGGTTTGCTTCTCTCACGTGTATCTCGGCTGCTTCCCCCAGGAAGGAAGGATCAGGTGGGTTTTATACCTCCAGCTGAGTCACGAGTCAGGGCTGGGGCAGAGTTCCCTTTGGCAGAGAAGTGGTCCCCCGAGTCATCAGCCACCATGTAGGGCAGCTGCTTTGCGTGGCATCTGTGTCTGGACTTTGCCAAAGGTTTGCTAAGACTTCCATGGTGTCCAAAGTGAGGAAGGTGTGAGTCTCTGTGTCACTGGGCTGAGGCCAGAGGTAGCTGCAGTTGCTGATCACTCCTAGGTGTTGTGCAGTCCTCGGCCACCTCTAAGCCTGCCTCTGCTCACTGTTCAGGGCCCTGGGTCCCTCCCTTATGCCACACCATCTCCTAGGTCTTCCTGAGATTTACTCTGGGAGAAGGGGAGATGTCCACCCACATGCCTCAGGAGAGCAGTTCCCCGTTATCAGGTTGACTCATTGCTATCAAATCTCTTTGGGGCAGTGCTTGGAGCTGGTAACATCAGCACAGGGAGGTGGCACTGGGAAAGCACTATCTCCCAGCACGCACACATACTGGTCAGACATTTACCTGGAGCATCCCTGGCCACCGCCTTGGGCTCCAATTGTCTCACAAACAAGATCCCATGTGAGGTCTCTCCTGTAAGCAGCACATATATGGCAGCAGTTGGCTTCATCTAGACTATGTCTAAGGTGCTTCCTGCCTGCAAAGCTGTGCTGCAGGAATGGGCAACATAATCCCAAGTGCCCAGAGCTACCTTCACTCTCCACAGACTGGACCTAAGACTGCAGCTTTGCTCAGTCCCCTGGAAGGGCTCTTCAAGTTGTGTCCCACCTCTTCTGCAGGCACTTTGGAGGTCAGATTTGCATTTTATGGAGCAGGAAAGCACAGAAATTCAGCTACTGCACACAGTGAGGCAGTCAAGAAAAGAGGAGGTCATGTTTCTGTCCTCCATGCACTATCCAGCTTCTGTGGGTCTGCAGAGCAGTGGTGCATGGCAAAGGTTCCTGCTGCCTGTAGGACCAGCGGGGCTGGCACGTGTGGGGACAGTCCCTGCACAGCACAGATGTGGGGTCAATCTGGCGGCCAGGGTCTGTAGGGACAGGCTGTTGGTATAACTGCACCCACATGGCAACTGCAAACCTGGGTGCTGGTTTTCTGCCAACATGGACATGAGCTGGAGGCTGCAGGATTTGTGCCCTGCTTCCTTGGCTTTGCAAGAGGAGAAGCTGGGCAAAGGCAGGCACCTAAGCCTCTGTGCAGCTCTCACATCCATTGTGCTTGCCTGCAAAAATTTGGGGAGGACCCCCAAAGGCAGGAAGGTCTTTTTTTTTTTTTTTTTCTGGGGACTTGCTGTTTAAATCAGTGGCACGGGTGTTGAGCGTGGGATTTGAACATCACCGAGCATGAGCGTCCACGGTGGCATTGTTCCCGCAGCCCTGGCTGTGCGCTCACAAGCCTGCTGCAGGCTGTGCTAAAAATAGGATGCAAACATCATCCCTTCACAACCATCCAATCCGTGGCACGGCGCGGGGACGCGCACCCACTCACCGTCAGCTGCCACTTCCCTCCAGCTCGCAGGCTGTTGATGACTCTGGACAGACCGGAGAGGGGGATGGTGGTTCTTCCAGGAGAAAACAAGAGCTTCTCATTAGGGGTCAGAGAAGAGCTGGGCGTTCGAGCGTACAGGGCTGTACAGCAGAATGACTCACATCAAGCTTTGTGCCCTTTGCTGCCCCAAAACTCTGCTCCAGCTGCTTATGTTGGAAAAGCAGTAGGGAAAGGCTGCAAGCAGAGGTGAAGAGTGAGATCATTTCCAGTGCTGTAGCCAGAGGTCTTATCTGTAGCGTCAGCATGCAGGTTTGGTTATGAACATGTAGGGTGAGGTTTGCTGCTCTCATCTGCAGGGCAGACAATTTTTCCAACATGCTGCTGTGACCTGGAGACTCTGAGACTTTGTCCCCTTTCCCAGGAGCGTAACTGGGAGGTGAGGTTTTGGAAAAACTAACTGGGGTTCTTGATTTGACAGTATTCTTCTAATATGTGCTGTTAAGCATCACCAAGTTGCAGATCATTTGCAGTAGCAAAGGGTAAAATCCTTTTTTTCTTCTAAGAGAAGTTGATTCAAAACTCTTATTTCTTTTCCTCTACCATAACTGTTCTGTCAATAGCACTTTACAGAATATTTACAAGCCATAGTAAATGCTATAAAGTACCTATAATCTTAGACAAATACAATACACAAGCCATTGCTTCAGATGCAAGAACCTTTGCTAGAAATGTAAATCAAACCTTTGCTGAGAGTATGGAAGATAATATTTAGGTTTTATTAGGTTTCATCTCTATACCTTCTGTACTTTCCAAGGCTGGGTTAGGAGGAGACGTGCCAAAATCCTAAGGGGGAGCCTGTAATTACAAGATTCACAACCTGTTTACACAGGCTGATGAAACCTGAGTAGGTCTGACAGCTACTGCCTTCACTTCTAAATGTACAACTGCATCTCCCATCCTCAGAGCACAGGGAGTTTTATTGTTGTTCATAGCAGGGCGATGTTGTAGTGGTTTACTTAGCAAGGCAGACCCTGTAGGCTTTTTCTCCTGTTCGTGAACTCAGGGGAGGACCACCTCCCTTCACTGTGCCAGCAGCTGGGCTGGTACCGCCTGCTCTGGTTTGTATGTGTTGGCTGGAAAGCTCCGAACAACTGGGAGGATGTTCTGGCAGGCTCAGTGGATGGCCCTGGTCTCTCCTTGCTTGTGTGTATCATTGCCATAACTGCCCCATGGAAGTCTGGGAATTAGCACCCCAGAAACACTCATCAAAAGTAGTCAAAGCCAAGAGAGGTCAAAGGATCCCGGAAGACTTGATGGAGGTCCCCTGGAAACTGTCTTTCCATGGGCCTCTTGGTTTTGTTTCAGGTTTTTCTAAGCCTTGAATTTGTTAAGATTTTACTGTCTTAAGATACAAAGTGGGAAGCACAAACCCATGGGAACTCTCCTTGACCCCTCTCCAGGCAGAAATTACAGCACATTTTGAAAGAGACTAAAAGCAAAGCTGCTCATTTCTGCTAACCCCATCCTCCACGTCCCGTATCACGCTGCAGCTGCAAGGGCTCTCTGCCTAGATTTGGACTAGATTTGATATTTGAAGTCTTCCAGATCTCAAGATGCAGCTGAGAGCTGGAGCCCTACCCCTGCAGCCTCTAGAATAAGGACTGTGCTCCTGGACCAGCTGCGAAGTGGCCACGATATCCCAACCCACACAGATGTGTTTAGGGCTAAAGGGACAGAATATATTAGGAAAAGCTGCCAAATTTGGCTATTTTGCAATTCCCATGAGGAGCAGAGCAGAGACATTTAGGTTCATGGTCAGTGCCTTGAGCAGCAATGCAGCTCCTCCATCCTTCTTCCCAGGAAATCGGTTCCTACAAATCCACAACCACATTCAGCTGAGCTCTGACCCATCCAGATGCCCTGTTTCTCCCCTGCCTGTTCTCCCAGAGGTTTTTCCTGAAGCCAGGAAGATCCTGTCCAACTCCATATTGGTCCTTTTTTTAAAAAAAAAAATCAATGCAGGAAACCCAGTCACCCCAGCTCTACCCCAAACCTAACCAACAAATCCCTTTTACTAAACCTCATTCACCATGAGGACCCTCTCCTCTTTCAAATACAGGAATGGATATTTTTTTCTTCCTCATTCCCAGGCCTTTTTCCTGTCACTCTCCATCTTGCCCTTAGGACCTTCCTCCCAGCAGCCTGCATTGACACCACCAGCGCCTTCCCATCCACAGCCAGCAAACCCAGCTCATCTCCATCTCCTGCTTCCTCCTTGCCTGCTGCTGTATTAGTTTCCCGGGATGGCTCCCAGAGAGCCACAGGCTCTGAAATAAAACCACGTATTTTATTTCCCTCTAAGAATCTAAGTTAGGAGTCAAATAACATTATCTCATTGCATTACATCTCCCCATGCCAGGGGCTCTGGGGCTTTTTGTAACCTCAGAGCAAGAGCCAGGGAAGGGCTCAGCGCTGAGAGGGGAACAATAGGCGCTTAAAAAAAAAAATCCCCATTTCTTTTGTATTAGATGCATCCTTTAAAAGGATCGCTCTTACCTTTTTAAAAGGCTATCTGAGTTTCTTGCTGGGCAATTAACATTCTCCAAATGACAGGAGCTGGGAGTTGTATCTGTGGAAATGGATGCTGGTGGAAAGACATATTATACTAAAAGGTTGGTTTGGTTGTTGTCTTTTAAAGGGAGGATGTTTTCTATTAATTATCTTTTATATACTCAAACACTGTCTCCCATTACTCTTCCAAGTCAGGGACAGTGAGAGATGTGTCAGGGCTGGGGAACAACACACAAGCGGTAAGATTAATTGACACTTAGAAATCAGATTGTGATGAATAGATCTCAGCCTCCCAAGGAGATCCATCTTCTTTAGGGTGCATTTAGGGCTGGGGCTGCCTTTAACATATGCAATGAAGCATCTTTACCTCGCGTATGATACTGCTGCTAACCCCACAGCGTGACATCCTCGCCGCATATGCCTGGCTGCTGATAGGATATTTACAGTCCACCGGTGAGTGGTTTCTTGCTTTTTTAGCTTTTTTAGGCACTTTTTAATGTACTAACATGCGGTGTACATGAATCCAGGGGCCAACAGCCTCAGGGCTTCTGAACCTCGGGAGGGGCCCAAGTTTTTCTCTTCTCTTTCCCGCTCTTCAACACAAATGCATTTCATTTCAAGTGTAAGAGACAATGTCACCCTCCGGCAAACTGCCCCCTCCCCAAACTCCTTTTTAATCAGGCTATTTTCCGATGGTCTACCTCTCGGTTCGGTGTTCAAAGCGGCGCAGATGCCGCTGTGGAAGCGATTACAATTTCATTAGCCGTACGAGGCGGGCAGGAGAAAAAAGCCGTACAGGCGGGGATTGATTCAGGCCCTGGAAGAAGGACGGAGGGTTATGCCTATCAAGCAGAAGACAAAAAAAATAGATGCCCTAAACGTGTAAAGGCACATTTAAAAGAGCATCGCCAGTAGCGGAGCCTGTAGGAATGAAAGCCGGGTGGGAGCCCGGCAGCCAGCGAGCTGCACAGCGACCAGGCTGCCCTGGCACCTGCAGCACTGGCCAAGGCTGGGGCTGTGGGTGCAGCTTTGAGGTTATCCCCAGCCCTTCCTGGCTGTGAAGCTGGGGAGAAAAGGCGAGGGAAATACATCTTAGTGGTGACATCTGCCTTTCTGCACAGGGTCACTGCAGCCCTGCCTGCCACACGGCAGCTTTTCCCATCCTCTACCAGCTCTGCTCCAGCACCAATTACTTATTCCGCTGTGTACTTTCCTGTAACTACCCCTTTGAAAAACAAATAAGCGGTTGAAAACAAACACATTTAGCCAGCCGTTTACATGGGGCTTGACAAACACAGATTACAGCGTGTTCCTGCCCCCAAAGACTTGACAGTCTCAGGAAGGCAACACAAACATAAAACTGGAAGAGCTGAGGCAGCTGCTGCTGCTGCTGGGCCTGAAGGACAGAGGATGCGAAGGGAAAGGAGAGGTTCCTCCTGGCATTTGGGAGATGCTGGGAGGGAGACGGTGCATAGTTCTGCCAGCCCTGTCTTTGCAGGATGAACTGTCCTGGCTCCCTCAACATCATCAGCCTCCTCCAGATGTGGAGAGGTAGCATGTGCCTCAGGAGCTTTAAAGTACTTTGGTCTGGAGGCATTTTTAATTGTTCGTTTGGATATTTTCAAGTGCAGGAAGATCAGTTGACTTTCCTTGACCCTCGCTGTGGCATCATCCCTGCCCTGCAAGTGACACACTCACATCCCTCCCTGCCTCCCAGAGGGGACAAGGGTGGTGGGAACAGCAGAAACCTCAAAGCTTTGAAAAACGGCAGGAAACATCAAGGAGTGTCAACAGAGGAGGCTGGAAGCAGCAGCAACACCTCAGCACTCACTGTGCAAAACCGAGGGAGTCTTCTCCATGTGCAGGGCTTGCTGCTGAAAGGGGATGCTGCATCCCCAGCATATATTTCCTTTTTTAATAATGCTGTGCTTTAAAATCCAGCAGTGACAAGGAAGGAGGAGAAGGGGATAGAGCATTTCAGCATTAACACTGCTCTTCTGTTCATAATAACATGCTGGTACTTTTAGGAGTGTCTCGGAGCTTAAGGGGTGAAAGGTGAAGTTATCTTTCAAGAACAGCACTAACACTACAAAGCTACTTAATGCAAGCTGGGAATAATACAGGGCCGCGAGTTTAACCGGACAATGTTGTACTGGGTTGGTTTCATCCTGTCTGCGTTGGATTGTAATGTTTTCCCATTGAGTCAGGGGTTTAGTAATTTCCCCCCCCCTTTCTTCCCTTGTCTCCCTCCTCCCTTTGCTTAGACTCAATTAACGTATCTGCTGCTTTGCTGACGCAGCCACGGCTCCTTCTGCTGCCAGAAGAAGTGCTGGGCTGCTCTCCTGCAGTGGTGGCCTGCGGTGCCGTGCCCTCCTGCCAGCCCCGCGGTGCCCGGTGAGCACAGAGCTTGCTCTGTGTGTGCATCCCTGTGCACACCCACACGTTACATCCCAGCAAGCCATGCCATGCTCAGGAGAACAGGGGTGATTGCTTTGGGAAGAGGGAAGCTCCACAAATCTTTCCATATTTATAATGTTCCCCTTGTTCGTTATGGTATGGTGCAAAGAATGCCTTTAGCACCGTGCTCTGGGGGCTCCCTCTCTCCCCTGCCCCAGGCAAAGTTGGTGGCTGTGAGCAGCCTCTTCCAAAGGTGTCTGGGAGGGCTGCTGTGGGCAGGGAGCTGGAGTTTTGCTCTCTTCCCTCACTCTGGAGGAGTCATCTGCATCATCCATTGCTGCCTTGGCAAACTGAGTAGATGCTTTTTAACCAGCCTCGTGTTTCTCAGGGCTGGGGCAAATCAAAATCTTGGGAATATTTCCATCTCCTTGCCTTGGATGTGGGAACAAGCAAAGGAGAAGCCCAGCGATGCTGACTTCCTCTTGCAATACTCCTTCTCTCATTCTATTTTGCACCTATGTAGCGCGGGGCAGGTCATGGGAAGTACCATGTTGTGATGCAGCTTGGATGGAGTGGTATTTGTTAAGATCAATGAGGCTTTCCATGAAAAACAAGGACCCTGTTTTGAAACTTAGGGCCATATGTAAACTTGCAGGCTCTGGGCAGTGGAAAACAAGCTGCTCCTTGAGCTACTGCTTGCCAGAGGCATTGATATTTCCTTGGTAAGTGCCAGAGTCTGGCAAAGAAGATTGGTCACGGCTGGGAGAGGCAAGAGCTGTTGGGGAACGTCAGCATGTCATGAGAGCATGAGCAAGGATTCACATCAGACCTTTGCACTTGCTTTAACAGATACAAGAGATACTATTTCTGTAGCCTTTTCTGTGTCATTTTCAGACTGGCTTCTAAAGAAGCGTGGCTTAGATGATTGTCCTCCTTGCACTCAGCTGGGATTGGTTGTCAAGCCTAACCTGCTAACTGCTCAGCTCAGGGCTTTGCTTCACTGGCATGTGATGGAATGAGTAAAATCTCAGTGATTTTAATTACACAGTTCATAAAATTTGGTGGGCAGGTAAAGGAAAGAGACTTTAACAGTAGAAGACCCCACTGAGAAGGCCTGCAGTGTGGGCTCTGGTGGTGGGAAACGTCAGAGCAACCACCCAGGAAAAGAGATCCTCAATGCAGGCAGAAAATACAGTCACATTTATGAAATACTAGGCACCAGAGAATCTACTCCTTACTAAGTTTCCTCTGAGTGCAGTTGACTGGTGTCTGTAACAGGATGGTTTCAGAAGCTTTTCCTATGGTCAGGCCATTCACATCTGCCTCCCTTCTGCATTCTTTAGTGTCTGCTGAGGGGTTGAACTCACAATCTGCCTTGGATAAAATGCCAGGCAACGAGACATGGTGCACAGGAAACTGAGTTTCACTGGTTCTCTTGTTGGCAGAATTACTTTCCTATGCAATAGAATAATGTATATTTAGCCAGTGACCACTGCCAGTTTGTTGCCCATCTTGGCCAGTCTTCTTCAAGCAGAGCCCTCTGCCCTGCAATCCAGATGTGACCAGAGACATGTGATGAGACAGTCCTGGACTTCGGGAGGGGATGGAAAGCCAACAGCGCTGAGAGCAAAAGAAGCTGGCACAGCTTCTAGACTCTTGGAGCGGCAAGGAAGGTGTTGGCTGATTTACTGCTCAGCAGTTTGGCTTTGCATGCTTTGAAACCACCTCCTTCACCTTTGTTCTGTTGGTTTCTTCAAAAGAAAACAAGACCAAACACTGGGAAGGCACCAAGCTGCCGTGATCCCAGAGTGTCAGCAGCATCAGTGGGTTGAGTTTTACTGGAAAGCTGGATTTTTTTCTTCTTTGGGCTTTTTGTGCTAGAAAGCAGGGTAGCCAGACAAATATTTGTTCCCTGACTCCCTTCCTCTTCTTCACTGCGCAGCAGGAATCATGTGGTTTCAATTTCAGTGTATTTTGGGAACGTGCCTTTTGCACTGGCACCCTGCAGCCACATCCCAAAGCTGAGAGCCGAGCTGCTCTCTTGCATGGAGCTAAAACATGAAGTGTCGAAGGAGAAATGGCTACAGTCGGTTGGAAAGGTCCCCTGGAGCAGCCAGGCTGCAGTGGCAGGGTATTGCTTCCAGGTAGAAGTAGTAATGAAGGAAAATATTGTGGAGTTTTAAAGATGTGAGCCTCCAAATTGCCCACTCGCTGCAAGAAGAGCATTCCTGTTGCTCGCAGCCTGGATCTGGTCCTGGGGCACAGGGTCAGTGAGAGCATTGCCGCTGTAACCCGGCCTGACCACCCACGCACGTGGCAGGCATGCAACGCAACTGCCCATCACCATCATCCCCTCTTGCCCAGGTTATATGTGTTCCCTTCCTGCCCAATGCCAGGAGCAAATTTCTGCAGTGATAGATAGCCAAGGGGCTGGGTACGTGGCATCTGGTTGGGATGAAACTGCACTGACAGAAGCACAAAACCCACACAGCATCAGTGTCCACCAGGCGAGGATATTCAGATGTTCAGCTTTGCCTCCTGTGGCACTGGTTGTTCCCTGGAAGTCCTCCTTGGCCCCTGGGGTCAGCATGGAAATATCATCCCCTTTCATCACCAGAATGTCCTTGCCAGCATCAGGGTGATTAGCCAGAGGCTCCAGGTCAGACTCATTTTTCCCTTGTCTGCTTGCGCCTTGGGATTTTCAAAAGCCCCAGGGCTAAATCTTCATGTGGGCTGTGGTATCTCCCTGGTGCAACAAATACTATCAAAAGAGAAGCAAAGTGTGTTTGGAAAAAGGCTCTGGCTGCTCCTGCTCTCGGGAGATGCAGCAAAGGTAGCAGCCTGTGTCGTGCTCCACGGGATGGGTGGTTTTTGCAAGGAGGAGGAAGAGTCTCTGACTCTTGTGCCTGACAATGCTGAGAGATATCAGATCTCCTTGCGCAGCTGTGGTTTGTATAATCCCTCTGATGCTTCCTCCTACCTGCGGCTTCTTCCCACTGGCTTTTAATGAGCGAGGGCGACAGTAAACGTACATAATGAAGGACAAAGTCTAATTGAAGCTTGATCTTCGCTTTGCAAGACTCTGTTTTGTGGCTGTGAGCCCCTTGCCAGGCTACGCCTCGCTCTGCCTCATCTGCTTGTCCTTGCTGATGAGATGAGATGCTGCCTCAGGAGGGCCCGTGGTGGTGCTGAGCAGCTTAAGGCAGATTAGGATCTTAATTCTTCAGAGAATGATCTTCTGATCTCCTTCGCTCCCTGCCAGTCAGCCGCAGCTCCACAGCCCCACATCTCAGCTTTCCTTCTCTGAGTGGAGATGACAGCTGAGATGTGCTGGCGGGGGAGCTGAGAAATCCGTGGTTTGAGATGCATGTGAGGAACGAGAAGTAGTCTTCCTAAAATCCAAAGGTCCTCGGGTGCCATGTGGTGTTGCTGATAGAGTCCGGAGATGGAGGGTGGTGCAACCTTGCTGTCCCAGTAGGACACCAGCCTGAGTTACCCGCCTCCCCCCATCCTGCTCCTCCTTTGTTTGGAGGTGCCTTATGTATTAAGAAGAATCAGAAAGATCAGGCTTTCAGTCAAGAAATGAGTGGCTGGGATTGCAGGTGAGGGGTGGGAGTTCCTCCTGCATGCACCGGCTCTGTCTGCTGACATCTGAACTCCGCAGAGCTCAAAGGAGCTCAGTTGCTGTGTATGGAATAGGAAAATGGCAGATATTCTGGAGATGGGAGTGCAACTCAGTAAACAGGATTTTGGTGGAAAAAAGTCTCAAAAATAAGTCTTAATGAGTAAGTGCAGCATGAAGTGCTCTGAAGAAAGACCAGCGTGTGGCTGGGACGCTGCTGTTCATCTCCCAGGATGGGTGCTGGCTGGCTCTGGTCAGTGGCTCTCCCCTGTGCTTTCTGAAATTTCATCTCCTGTCTTGCAGATGTCAAGCCCTGACTGTAAAAGGCGTTATTTTAACATCTTGTATCTGGGCAGGAATGAGGGAAAGGTGACACAGGCAGTCGTACTGAATAGGTAACACATTTCAAATGATGTTTTCATGCTGAGCTCACCACAAGCGCAGACGAAGCTGGTGTGCAAACCCTGCTCTCCCTGGCCTCTGAACAGCGATTTGGATACAGGCAGCAGGAGCCCATCTCCAGATTGTTCCTTCTTATGTCTGAGCTGCAAACTGGTGTACCGGTATCTGCATAATCCTGCCATAGACCCAGGGAGGTTTGGGGTTGAGAGGGCAGAGGGCTGTGATGATATTTAAAGCTGCCCTGAGCTGCTCGGAGGATGTGGCCATCATTCTTGTGTGCTGGCAGCTGGCTGGGTCCTCGCCGTGCAAAATAAACAGGCTGCTTACCCCATTCTTCTCCTGCTTGGATCACAACTTTTGATTTTGTCATAAAGCTGCTTGACTTGATTGAGAGAGCCATAATAATGATACTTACCGAGGAGGTTTCGCCCAGCAATCTGAAATTGAGGTCCAACAATCCCTGTTAATGAGCCTTTTATTGCGCCCATCTGGCCGCCGCGCGAGTGTTCCTGCTGGCCAAGGCTCGTGCCTTACTTCAGCGGCACATCGCTGCACCCCATTTACCCCAGCATGGCCCTGCGGGGCCTTAGACACCAAAAACCTCTGAAGTTCGGGGTCTGCGTGACCTGGGTATGTCTCTCTTTGTGGAGCTGCTTGCAGGAGGCAGAGTTACAAGGTGGAAATTACTCCCAGGACTTGCCCAGGGAAGGATGCTGTAGGTGTTACTGCCATTTGCACGAGCTGGATTAACACTTGCATTTGAAAAAAGAAAAGAAAAATCTTGTCACCACTGTTAACTTGCAGATGTCCTCATTCTATTTACCAAGTGGCAGAGTCATTGGCAGCAGCAAGGCTGAGGTTTCATTGGGAGGCTACGGTGCTGGATTTTTGAGACCCTGATGTATCTCCTCTGTTTTGTAAACTGTTCAGGGCTTTTATGTATTCCTACTGCTAGTCCTCTCAGCTCCCCGGCAACTGCATTCTAGGGAAGTATGCCCTGTTCAGCAAATTTATAATTATTCCTTTAATCCTCCTCCACTGCGGTGAGGTGGTGTCTCAGTACGTGATGGTTTGCTGGGGACATGGGTGCCACCATGGCACGGTCCCATGTGCTGTCAGGGTCTGAGTACCCAAAATACAAGTCCGAGGAGCAGCGAGGTAGATGGTGAGCACAGAGATGGGTGCTGCTGCGGCTGGCGGGGGGGACAGCTGTCTGCAGCCGAGCTAATAGACCTGAGTGCTGCTGAGATAAAAGAGCAAACAAAGAGGAAAATAGCAAAGGGAGGCAGGAACGTCTTGTCTTTGCTGTATATGTTGTTTGACTGGAGGCTGCAGGAGGTGATGGAGATGGTTTGTGTTGCCCCACAGCACCTTGGGGGTGGTGTGATGGGGGCTGTGAGTCCCCCAGTCCAGCCAGGGCAGCTCTGGCAAACGCTGGGCTGAATTTTGCATCTCCCCCAGCAGCCCGCAGCCCGGGCTGATGCAGCAGCATGGCGTGTCAGTCCGTCTGGGCTGTGTTCTGAGCTCATCCCTGGGGCACTGGAGAGTTCCCATGGTGTCTGGGCAAGGGAACAGCGTTTACACTTTCACTATCCTTGGGATTTCATTGATTAAGAGTCATTTGCAAAAAAGCCCAAAACATACTTGTGCTGTGAGTGGTTTTCTGAGAGCAGCCGGCTCCTCGGGCACTGCCACCCTCCCAGCTCTCTTCTCTTTCCCCTGTAGCTGCTGGGCCAAAGCTGGGTGAAGTCTACGGAGAGGCTTCTTGTCCGCAGGATTTGAATCAGCCGCTTGGCAAAGCAAGCCCTGGGCTGTGCTGAGGCTTCACTGCTGCCTGGCTGGCAATCACTGGGGCCTTGCACGTGGTCAGGGATCCAGAGCAAGTGCTTTGGTAAATGCCCATTTTCACTCCTGTTTCTTTCCCTGCCCTGTCCTTGGGGGATCGCAGGTAAACCCCAACTCACACCCTTTAGCAGCCGGGTGCTCCCATCGCCCAGGATGTAGCAGCAGGGAGGACACAGGAGCAGAGGGTAACACAGAGGCTGTCTAGATACTTTGGCTGCTGATACACATGAAAGCCTTCCAGTTCCCCACCAAACACAGGTTTACACACCAACTAGAACGTGCAGCATCTCTCAGGTGACCATGTGTCTGGCTGGCATCTTTGCTCAGACATGCAATGTACCTGCCACCATGACAGCCTGACGGCCATGTGGCATTATAATAGGATTTGTTCCATGTCTATAAACTGTTATCCTAAATATCATCCCAAATCCTCTGATGCCCAGTGACAACCTGTCTCTTTAAATCTTTTTTCCCCCCTGAATAAAGCAGCATGCTCTCAAATCATTGGGAATTCCACGTATCCGCCATATAATTGGATTATATTTTATATGTCTCCTAAAATAATGATACAGTAACATCTTATTCTAACAATGAAGCATCTCAGAACAGAGCAGAGACTCACGGTGGCTGTATTATAAATAATGCTGCCAAGCTGGTTGGGATTATCAGCAAAAGAACTTGTTAGCCTCTTGGAGAGCAGATGCTTAATTAGAGCTGGGTGACACAGATGGGTCCCTAATAAGGAGGAAACACCCTTTTTGGTCTTCAAAAAGAACTGGGACCAATTGGGATGGCTTTTACCACCTCAAACTTAACTATCTGCCCAACTACTTCTGCCAGTTAGACACCTTAGGTACAATTCCATCATCGTCTTTGGTGATGGATATTAGTTAGATGTTAGGTAAGGTGAATGTCAAGCTGAGGTTAGGTTCAGATGCTGCATTTTGTGTTTCCAGAGGTCTGCTAATATTTCGGGAATCACTTTCCCAAGGGCCCATACACAAGGGGTTCCAGTTGGGGCATGACAGAGTTGAAGAAAAGGGATCCCTGTGGGAATGGGAAGTGAACACGCACAGACTAAATGAGAAGGGCGCTTGCTTTGATCTGGTTTGGTTTTTACTACAGAGACTGGCTACAAAAAGCAAACTTAAAATCTTTCCAAAAATTGAGGTGCTTAGTGACAGAACTGGGGTCTTTACATGATGGTGAGAGACAGGACTTGTGGTGTTTCAGATATATGATCCATGTTTCTGCCTCTTCAGTTTGAGTCCATAGTTTCAGGTCCCCTGCAGAGGGCAGAAAAAGTTTCTGGTGTTTAATCCTGGCACCACTAGTGATAGTGTGTCCCTTGGTGAGGCATCCTCACTCTGTTGTGCCCTCCTGTGAGGGTGAGACCACTCCCCACTTCTGCTTGCTGGGCAGGATCATGGCCAAGCAAGGAGTTCCTCCAGCTGGGATATCCCTGGCCTGGTCTGCAGAACCCTGTGGTATTCCTGTCAGTGGAGAGGAGGTCGCTCTGCACCTCCAAAAAATAATCACCTTTTCTTCTGGGATGACTCCACATGGAAGTGGTCAACATTCAAGGTTTAGCTATGGAAATGGTGGTCCAATAGCAACTTCCAGGCATGTGCTTGGGATCCATCCAGCATCTCAAGTGTTTTCCCCTAGCCCTGCTCTTTCAGAAGCTCGTGGTGTCTCTGTGCAGACGTTTGCACTGGGAGAGCCTCCTAAACTAGATGTCTTAAATAAATGGCATGAACAAATAACTACAGAGAGAGCCTCTCTTCCATGACATCTATCCTGGTTCATGTCAGGAAGTAGCAGGTGGGGGAAGCAGACAAATAAAGACTGGTAGGATGAGAGGTCTGAAGCAACAAGAGGATGGCAAAGTGTTTTGCAGGAGCAGGCAGCCACTGGCCCAGCTGGACTGGAGGAGAGCTCTGTCCCAGCCCAAATAACTCAGTTCCACACCATTTCCTTAGATCAACACATTGCTCCTTTATTCCACTCTGCTTTTCTTAGACATAGAATTAAACTTTCTTCTTCTACGGATGCAGACTGTGCTAAAATAAATGCTACTTGCAGCAGATGGGGGTAAATTTGTGCTTAAATCCTTCATAAAAGTCTGCGTAATCTAGAGCAAGTAATGCCAGCATCTGGGAAAACATTAGCCTTGGTCTTCCTGCCTTTTATGGAATAACTTGAAAAGTCTGATTATCTATGCAAGTGTCTAGATTTTACTCAGACCTTGATTGAGAGGCAAGGAGTGACTTCTGGCTCTCTGCTGAGCAGTCTGGAAATAAATAAAAATGTCGAAGCACTTTTATCTGGGTGTGTTTCAAAACCAGGGCTTTTACAAATCACAAAAAATAAAAAAAAAAATTCAAAACATGTTTTCAGGAGTTTGTAGTACAAATTACCCCATTAAAAAGTACCCTACTTATAAAAGGAAAAAACAACTGGTTTGAGGGAATAATTGAGGAAAGTATTCAGCAGTGAGTGATCTTCACTGAATGCATTTTCTCTGGGCCATTGTAACTGCTGGAACTTATCAAAAGAAGTAGTTATTTTGATCATAAATGTAGTGGGTGGCATGATTTTCTTGGCATTTGTTTGGTTTGGCTTTAAGAGAAATAATGTTTTTTCCGTGGAAAAAAAAAAACAAACCAACAAAACAACAAACCAGAAAGGTAGATAGTTAGTGTGCAGTAGTTAATGGGTAATTTCAAAGTTAATGAGCAGAGCTCAGACCTTCATTCTGAATGGTATTTGTATTAGCAGAATAGATATTTCCTTTTTTGAAAATGAGTTTTCCTGCCTAGTTCTCACTTTGATGACGCAGCTTCCCAGTGAATCCCACAGATGGTACCTGACTGGTCACTTTGTCTTGCTGGGTGCTCCTGTGTAGGGTTATTTTGCAGAACAAAGCCCTTGTTAACTACAGGACTAAGAGGAGATGCTCCTTTTGCCCAGATCCGGTGCTTTACCAGCTTCATGTGCCTTTTGCTGCACTAAATCCTCTTAATAAGGTGCTTTCCCTACCGAAATGATAATAGAAAGTTGTTGCTTAGTAAATCAGGTGCATTTTGCAAAGCTAGATTTGGCAGATGAGTTTTGTTTCCTGTGGCTAATGCAGGACATGGAGGAAATTCAGCTCTTATCTCCCTGACAAGCCCCATTATCTTATAGACTTTAGATCTGGAAAGACTAGTTTCTTTGATGGGCTTCAGATGAGGGGTGCTTTGCATCTGTATTCGGACCCTTCTGTTTCTTTGGCAAGCACAGAAGATGGAGATTTTCTATTCATTGTCCAACTGAAGACCTGTGCTCTGGAGCTGATAGCTTGTGTCCTTCCCCAATACAACCCCTCAACCCAGGACTGACTCCACACATTGTTATGGACTTGCTCGGCACTGGGAACACAATGGCCCAAATGGGCCTCTTTACCCTGCAAGCTACAAGCTGAACTGCCCTTTGGGCATTTGAAAAGCCTTTTTATCTTCAAACAGCCTGATTTCCTCTGCCCCTGGTCGCTCCCCCCAGGGCACCTCCAAGGACAAGCGGGTGGAAAATGGGTCATCAACTCCAGCACAGCCCAAGGGCTGGTAGCCTTTATGCTGTTGACTTCTCAGTGTAAAAATAGCAGAACAATTGAGTTGGAGTTATTTTTATCTATCGCCCTTAAGATTATAAGAGTTTGGGAGAACAATGGAGGTCTGGTCCTGTTGGAGAGGTGGAAATTTCAGCAGCTCTCTTCCAGCTGACCCTGCTCGGATGGGCTCCTTGGCTCTTTGCAGCAGGGTTGTGATGGGAAAAGGGGGATTTTGGGGCAGTGCTGTGTAATGAAAGCTGTAATTGGCATTAAAATGCCTCCCAAGGTGGTACTGTTGGGCATTAAAAAGAATATTGTCTTTTGCATGGGAATGATTCAATCTTCACTATTTATGTTTTAGTTCCTGAGTATCTTGGGTGGAGAAAGAGTGAAAGCTCTGTAGCAATACTGAATGCTCTGGCAAATAAGCCCTACCTATTTCCTATATTCACTGGCAGTCATGAGTGCTTAAAATCATAGATTTTCTTATCAGCCAAACCCCAAATTGTGCAAATATTATCATCAAGACACAGGAGACCTGCCTGTGCTGTGTGCACGGCAAATGAATCTGGAGCGCCCGGTTTAGGGAGTCACCCATGTAGCAGGACCCTCCCCGGGCACCCTGCTGAAATCTGGTTCCTCTGAGTCACAGTTCTGCTGGAGGACAACGCCTGAACCAGCTCCAGACCCTCCAGCCAGAAACCTCTCTTGGGAAAGAGGACAGACAAACTGCCTTTGAGAGGGTACAGCCAGGGCCATCCACCCTCTCTGTAATCATTTCGTGGGGAGCTTTCTTGCTCGAGATGAGAGCCTGAGCTTTGGTTTCCATCTTGCCTGAGAGGCTGATGCCCACCTCATGGAAATGCCCTGTGTTTTGCTGAGTGGCAAGCGCACAGATAGCCTGACAGCAGAGACCAGCAACCCGGGGTTATGGCTCCTCCTATGCGCCCAGCAGATCTGCAGGTCCCCTCCTGCTCCATCCATCAGCCCAGTGAATGTGTTTGCACTGGTCAGACATGGCTGCAGGAGAGGTTTTGTACCTTGCTCGCAGGGTAAAGATGGGACTGAACTGAGTCTCTGCTTGGGGGTTGAAAGCTCAGTGTTAGACGCATCCTTATGCCTCCTCCCTGTTACAAGCCAAATGCTGCAAAGCTTAATCCTGATGGGCTCTTGTTTTTTGAGAACTTCCTTGCTGACACTGGAGGGGCTGGCTTGCCTCTTCTCCCACTTCTTTCCATGGGACTCCAGTCCCAACATGGTGTGGGAACAAAAGCGTTGCAGCCATAGGGTTGTGTGGAGGAGGCAATGCAATGGACATGATGCCTCACAGGGCTGCTGGAGACCAGGTTTTGCCTCCTGATCTTGTTTCCTGGATATAACCTGAGTTCCTCCACCCGTAAGCCAACCAGGAGATTGATTTGTCCGTTCAGCTTTGTTCATAGTGGGAGTGTGATCCTGAGCAGGAAAATTATGTTTGAGGGCAGGAAGCCAGGAAAAAAAATGTGAAAAATAAAATTAAAAAACCCAAGGTTGTCAAGGTGGGTCTGTGAGAAATGTCTCTGCAGTTCTGTGCCCTAGTGACCACACCAAGCGTGAGCAGATCATAATTGAGGTGCTGGGGTGTGTCCAGAGAAGGGCAATGAAGCTGGGGAAGGGTCTAGAGGACAAGTCTGGTGAGGAGCAGCTGAGGGACCTGGGGGTGTTGAGCCTGGAGAAAAGGAGGCTCAGGGGAGACCTTCTC
>JAVSBS010002404.1:9957-54078 GCA_033124195.1 Coracias cyanogaster | reverse complement strand
GGGACCTGGGGGTGTTGAGCCTGGAGAAAAGGAGGCTCAGGGGAGACCTTCTCACTCTCAACAACTCCCTGAAAGGAGGTTGCATGAGCAGCAACCCAAGAGTAACCAGCATGATTTTGTATCAGGAGGCTGTAAAACATGAGCTGGGCTTTCTCATGCCATGGAACTGCACTTTACCAGAAGATCTCCTCTTTACAGTTTTCTCGGTGTTGTAATAGCATCTGTACCAACCAGATTTCTGCTTATGCTTTCAAGGACATTTAATTTTTATCATCTTTAGGATCTACTGCCAGAACTTCTGTTCATGTTTTTGATTGCCAGATGAGCATCACCCTGCACTTGCATTGCTCTCCGAAAATAACATCTTAAACCACATCATGCTGAAGCTGCTCTTCAATGGCTTCTTGAATGCCACCAAGCCAGTCTTCTCTGAAGTAATTTGGTGATGACGTATAGCCTGGGTGCCTCTGGTGCGCATGTTGTGCCCAAAGGGCTGTCCTGGCAGGGTGGATCCCCGCTCCTGGGCTGCTGACGGGGGTGAGAACAACTCCGACAGAGGAGTCCTCCCTGATGTGAGGTGTTTGACCCCATGAGGTGCTCAGTTCCACACCTAAAGGGGTTAGAGGCTGAGGCATGAGCAGCTGTGGGCTTCTGCACTTGAAGTTACCAAGTCCTGTATCTATATGATCATGGGCATTTCTAAGTATCATCCTACATGGATTGCTTTGATGGGAGATGAACTTGGCCCTTATGTTTCGTACTCTCACCTGGCTGCTGGTTTCAAACATCCCAAATGGAGTAAGGGAGGTGATAAGGATTTCCAAGCTGACATGATCATGTCAGGTTTTGCAGCCACAGTGGTTGGGTGCCCATGGACCATGGTAATGTTGGGGGAGCAGCACTTTTCTGCTGGTGCAAGTAGGGTGCCCAGAGCAGGGAGATCCGTGGCACTGTGCTTACCCCAGGACACCTTCCACAGCCCCAGCAAGGACCATCCATACGCCACTGCTCCCTCTTCATCCAGTCTGCTACTTCCTTTTTAATAGACTCTCTCGTTCAGAAACATTATTACAAGCATTTGTGCAGACCTTAGGTTAACGTGCAAGGAGTGTCCTGGCAGAGCAGAGGTCTGCAGAGATGCAAAGTTAATGTATAATCAAACCGACAGGATCAAGTGAACTGCATACACTTTCCCTTGCATCCTCTTCTGCAGTAGTTCCAAGATTTAATTACCAGCTCTGAAGCACTTCAAGATTTTCAGGTGGAAACTACTACATAGAGGAAGGGGAGAGGACAAAAGCAGCCTACATAATTAAGTGCTGCTTGTTTAATTTAATTTTCTCCTTCATTTGATCCTCTCCTGGAATCTTGAAAGTAACAGTCTCTAATACCAGCTGGGTCCCTTTACACTTGTGTTTCATTCACATGATGATCACAACAGGAGCAGAACACAACAGTTCAGGGGGATCTGTCTGGTGCTGTCCCTGGGACGGGGTCTGTGCCGGGATGCTGGCGGCTGTACGCTGCGATGGTGTAATGGTGAAATGCCCACCCTGGTTTAGAAGGGACATGCACCTTTCAAAGTAAGCTGCAGCCTCCAAGCTCCAAAACTGAGCTTTTGGAAGGTACCGGGATTTTCACATGCCAGTGCACTAAAAGGGTTTGCCATTAAACTGTAATAAATACTTTGCGTTTGGTGATCCAGATGAGAGCTGTAAAGAGAAAACACAAATGGGTTAAGCTGTACATTACTGCTGTTCCTCACTCCCCCCCTCTCCCTATTCCCTTGGGAATCAGCTAGTTACTCTCAGGAATCACTAATTCTTACAAGCTGCCCGTGCCATTCTAGCATCAGAAAAACAAGGTTTATTTAGTAGTTGTTTCTTTAACTGTCCTTTCTTTCCAAATATTTCTAAATGAAAATTTCTTCATGAATATTTTGAGAGGCAGCTGGATTCCCTGTGTGGCACCTCTTTACAACCCCAAATATCAAAATAAGAGTGTTACAGATCGGGCTGTTGTGATTATTTGTCAGCAGCCATCATGGTACAAGACAAGGGAGCTGAGATGTCACTTGGGTTCTTACAAACCTGGTAGTGTTTCTGGCACAGTGCTTCAGGATGCCAAATAATCTGCCTGGAGCCTCTCTGGTCCTCTCCAGAAAGGCACTGTGGACTCTGGCAGGAGTAGGGAGTTTTATTTTGGGTCAGGGGACATTTATATGACTTGGGTTTTGTGGTTTTAATTATATATCCTGAAGAAGAGGTGTCATTTGGAAAGAGATGTGCCTGCTGCTGCATTGAGTAGGCGAACCTGCGTGGTGGGTTTTGCAATACCAGTCTAAGGTCAGCAAGATGGCCAGGAGCAGGAGTGGAGCATGAGAGACCAGGGAAGGTTAGAAATGTTCTGAATATTTGTCAGCTCCACTTTTCCACCTCTCTGGGTATTATGATTTTTGACAGGAAGAGAACTGGAAGTAACCAAATGCCAGGAAAACATCTCCTCCCTTTTCCCACTGGAATTAAAAAGACCAGAACTCAGATAAGAGAGGTGGTTCTGGAGGGATCTCCCTGGGTGAGAATCCTTTGAGGCTTCCTATCTCATCCGCTTAGGGGGGAGGGAGATTTGAATACATGAACGTTATCATATATTGGTTTCTCAGGGGTATGAGACCATTAGAGTTGAATGCAGAGAATTAGTATTAATTAAGAGTAATAAGAGAGAATGGGCTGAAGAAAGGCAAGGAACAGGCTGGATTTTCTGCTGACTCCATATGTAACAACACAATTTCTGCAGCTCTAACCTAAGCCTTGCACCTGAACCACATCTCCAGCTGTGGCTCATCTGACAAACATAAGAGTCATCGTAACTGCCCTGGGCCAGACCTGTGGAAAGAAAAGACAGCCAGGTTCTCTCCATCCATCTTGTCCATTCCAGCTAAATATTGCTTCCCAACGGTGGCAACGGATGCATCAGTGTTAAATAAGGTTAAGCAACACTTTTTTTCATACGCCTTGTTTATTGGCTCAGATTCAAGGATACTGGAAGTCACTGGGATGCTTTGGCTTCAGGTTTTGGGTTGCTTAAGAGAACATGTACATGCGGATGGGCTTCAAAATGCCTTTAATCCTCACCCATCCCATTGTCTCCAAGGCAGGAACGTGCTGCTGGGACAGGGAGAGACAGGCGCAGGATCTCCAGAACTGCTCTGGGGGCTGAAGAGGTGCTGCCTGGCAGGGATAGGAAAGCTTGTTCTTTGAGGCTGTACATCCTGAAGCTGAATGTCACGTTTTGCTGATTACAAAAAGCCTCAGAGGAGAGACTTGTGCAGCTGCAGACGTTCCCCATCGGCTGGCTCAGCATTGCATGGGGCTGGACTTATTAGCGCAGCTACAGAGAGGTGCCTGGTGTCCCCGCCATCGTTTCTGAGGTGTGAAGTGATTCTGACAGTGGGTTTTTCATCCTTTCCTCTTCTCTTCCCCTTTTTTCTTTTTCTCTTTTCCCTTTTGCGGCGAAGCGCTGAGATGTGGGATCGCTTCCATATGGAACTGAAATGTGCTGCAGCTTGGAGAGGAGGGGGAGTGGGTCTTGCTCGAAGCCCAGCCCCGCGCTGGCGGCTCCAGGCTGGCACAGAGCGGTGCCCGCTCCCCAGCTGGCAAATCCCCTCTGCCATGCCCATCCTCCTAGGAGCTAAGGAGGAGCAGGCATTTCCCCCCCCGCCTCCCATTTCCCTGTGTTTGTGCATTTTTTTCAAAGCTGCGAGCCCCAGGATGAGAAAATGGCTCTTCGCTCATTTTTTCCTCCTTCTCCTTTCTCAACTCGCTGAGCCAGCTGGGGCAATGCCACAATTCAAGGCGTCTGGAGACAGAATCCAGCTCGCTGCCTTGTGATCTGCATGTCAAGGTGAAACTGCAATAAGATAATAATGTCAGTATCCCCAGAAGGCAGGCGGTAAAAGATACTAATTGCATTTCACTGAAGGCTTCAGAAACACTCAGCAGCTGGAAAGCTGAGGAGAATTTTGATGCTATTCTTATAAGGGAAGATTTTTTTTTTTTCCCCCTCCTTACACTGTTTGTAAATCTATTACAGAACATGGGGAGTGGAAGAGGGGGAAGGGAATGTATAAAACCAGTTAAAGGCTTAATGTTTCCCATTATATTTTGTGAGCTGTAGGTGGTCTAGAGCTTATAAAAATGTAGCACATTCCCTTGTAATCAACCATAATAATTTATTATTATTATTTATTATGATTTGCTGTTATTTTGCAGATATAAAGGCCCCTGCCAAGGCACTGAGAGCTCTGCACAAATAGTTAACATTTGTTATAGCAGTAGTAATGTTTAAAAATATTAACTAAATAAAATAAAAATACTAGCTCTAAAGAGCTGAGGACAGCTTTGTTATTGGAAAATAAATGCAGGAAGGCAAATATCTTGCAGAATGGCTGATACTGATTTGAATAGAAATACGCCTGGTGAGGGGGGAAACACATTTTCAATTATTGGAAAAATGCAGAGGGCTTGGTTTGGAGACGTGTCTCCAGCTCTGCACCCAGTGCTTCTCCCAGCAGAAATGGGGACCCCCTCGCTGCCCAGGATAACGCCCAGTTGCGTGGGTACGTGTCTGCTGCCCGTGCTTGGGCTCAGAGATGTGTTAGCTGGTTGCATTCAAGGACTGTCCTTGGAAAGTGGATTTCTTTAGCCCCAGACGGTTGTGATCCTTTCCTGGCTGTTTGCACCACTGTCCTTTGTTGCTGTGGTGGTCTTCTCCAGGGAAGCTGAAGCCCAAGTCTGGGATGTCCAGTTAGTGTTTCCCAACCTCTTGCCCACCCCTTCCTTGCCTTTGTTCTGTCTCCAATTTTTTCTGTCAGGGAGGAAGGAAAAATCTTCAGCCGGCACTTTGAGGGCTGTAGGATGGGTTGTCCCTCAGCGGGTCATTGAGAGTCAGTCAATAGTGGGGAAATATCCCAGTCCTTTCTGCCACCTGGGCTGAAGGGGAGGTTATGGGAATGCTGTGAAGGGCAGGCTGCTGCCGCTGTGGGTGAGGAACCATCTGAGAGCCAACAGGAGAAAAAACTGTGCCGAAGTTTCAGCAGCAGGATGCAAGAGGGATGTGTACGGAACCTGGTACTATGTAGTATATTTATTCAAGAGCTGGAAAAAAAAATGTTGAGCAGATGTATAGTAAAAGCTGCGAGTGCCTGAGATATCTTGGGGTTAGTCAAGAAAAGAGGTGGAAGACTCTGGGAAATCTGGAGGGCTGGGCAGAGGTAAGCAGAGAGGTGAAAATGCAAAGTGTGCTGCACTGGGAAGGGGCACAGAGGGCACAGAGAGCTCTAAATTAGCTGTAACCATCTGGGAAGAAGACAGCAGTGTCAACAGAGACATCCAAGTGTAAATCTCTACTCTCTGTGTACAGCTGCTGCCAGATAAGCAAAGAAAATTTGAGGAAAAGTGGGATTAAAAATATTGCTGAGAGTATTATAATGCCAGCACATAAATCAGTGCTGTGGTCTTGCCTGGAACAGTGTGTTCATTTCTAGTCAATCTGTCTCGAAAAGATACAGCAGGAATAGAAGGGGTCAAGAGATAGGCAACAAAAATTATTGGAGACACAGAAAGACTTCCAGATGAGGGGAGACTGAAGGATGAGGGGGAACATTTATTTTGAAGATGAGATAAATATGAGGGGATATGATCCATGCACATAAAAAAGGAGGTAGTAAATGGCACAGAGAAGGTAAATCAGGCGCGGGGAGTCACCCTCTCTTGTGAGACAGAAACCAGGGAGCACCTGATGGGACTGAACAGCAGCGAGTTGAAGATTGTCCACAGAACATATATTTTCCAGGCTATTAGCTGCCACAACTAGCCTGCAGCACTGGGGCAAGCGAGGGAGACCTGAAAGGGGACCTGGGTACCCAGAGCATCGCAGCTCCACGAGAGGAGATAAGATCATGAGGGATACAAACCCCTCAACCCATCTCCCCCGGTGGGGTTTCACAGCATTTCCCTCTTTATTCTGGCACCCCAGGGCTGTAGCTGCAATAAGTGGGGGGCACAAAGGCATCCCCTCTCCCCAGGACACCTGCACCTCACTGGGGTGAGGGGCACCTGCCTGGTGCTGCTGGCGTTATTTTGGGTGCACTGATGCTGCAGAAGAGCATGGTGGGGCTGGAGGAGGTGCTCACAGTTAGTGGCGAAGAGGACACAGAGGGACAGGGGTAGAGATACCCTGTGGTGCTGCATCTCCAGCACACGTGAAGCCACTTGACACCAGGGTACCTACCACTCCGGCTGGTGAGTGATGTGGCTGTGAAACCCACCAGGCTGGTCCCTGCCTGAGGAGCCTTGGTGCTGGTGCAATGGCAGGGGGCTGCATGCTCCCAACTGAGGGGTGCAAAGCAGCAGGTTAATGGGGCTGGTGGAGCGCGTTACTGTGGTTATCTGTCTCCTCTGTGTCCTGGCAGCTCTCCCTGGGTCGTTTTTGGGGACGCGCTGGTGTGACTCAGCCGCATGGCCACACTCCCACCCCACCCCGCAGCTGCGGGAGGTTCAAAGGCCGGGTGTAAACCGATCTGAATCAAAACGCTTGGCTGTGACCTTCTTTTCTGTGCTGGGGATTATGACGTTGGTCTAATTCTGCGTCATCAGATAAGGGCCGGCTCCTGCTCAGGCGTGCGGGTGGAGCCCAAAGGCATCAGCGGGATGCTGAGGGAGCGGGATGCTGAGGGAGCGTGATGCTCCCCAGGTCCCCAGTCCCTCTGCGGGGTTAGATCCAACTCCTGAAACTGGAGTGGCTCAACTAGGGCAAAACGATGCGCTGTAAATAGGCTGCTCTGTGGATGTATGTGTAGGTCTGTGTGTACATACAGACATGTGCACACACGGTACCGAATCCTGATGTGTTGGCTCAGTGCGGGAGGTGGGACATCATTCATCACGGGGCACCAGAGCCCCTTCCTGCAGCACGCTGAGCAACGTGACTAGCAGTGATCACATGGGGATTTTCATCTTTTCATTATCTCCCCTGGGGCAGAAGCGTGTGCAGTGGAGTGTCTTGTTTTGGGAGGGATTAGGTTTGCTTTAAAAACCCAACATGTTTTAAATATGCTGGTTGCTATGTGTTTCTGTCAGAGAAAGCCAGGTCAGGGATGCACGCTGAGCATCTAAAGCAGAAGTGGTGGGTTTTGCAGAGAGTCTCAGTTTCTGGTTTGCTCCAGGTTTGGCCTCCCCCAGGTTGTTTTCCACGCAGATGAGCTCTGTTTTCAGTGCGAGGAGTTCTGTTCCAGAGGAAAAAAATTGCCAAACCCTGGGTAGTCTTTGAATTTTCTTCCTAGGAGGCCTCTGTCAATAAAGGCCACAGCTGGGCTGATCTCTCCTCTGTTCGCACCGGCAGTGTGGGAGCAGAGGTGTAGGGAGGGGAGGACTGACTGAGGTATGCAGGGATGCAGGGCCATGCTCTCTGAAGCTCTGAAGCTTGTGTGCACACCTATATCACGGTGCTGTAGAGCAAAGGAGAGGTGGCACCATCTCGGTAACCACAGTAATGTCAGGGCCTGAACCAAGGGGGAGAGAGAACAAAAAATAGAGGCTTCTAAAAGGATTCCCACACAGGCTCCTTGTCTAGAAGGTGTCTGCACTAAAAACACTCTTTGTAGACTCATTCCAGGCTGGGGCTAATACTCCTTTTTGACTTCTTAGTCTGCATCTGTCTGCCTTGACTTAGCAACTTGGCTGTTATAGGTGAGCTAGTTACTGTAGACTGCCTTTTAGGCACTGGGCGGAACAGGGCAATTCATCCCAAGCTGAGATAAACCAAAATGATTACCCTGGAGCGATTCTTATTTCTCTTGATTTTAAACGGAGCTTTCAAGTCCAGGTTGAAATTAAGCATCTAACTTTTAAAGCTCATAACGTGAATCTCATTCTGAAGGTACATACCATTTAGGTGTTCATCCTGTGCGCAGTTCACTGCCAAAATCCCTGCAGGAAAATGGCCATTAGAGAATCAAGCATTGCATTCATCTCAGTAGGGGAAAATTATGGAGATCATAAGCTGCTAGCAAGGCTACAAAGGATGTTTCTCACTGAAACATTCAGTGTCTTGTTGGCTGTGTGTTATTTGACCAAGTGTGACCATAAAGTGCCTGGCACCCACGCTGTCCTTGGCCAAGGAGTGGCCTCCAAGCAGCATCCGCACCTGGGAGTCAGTCCTGGACAATGTGTCCAGAAAAATCCCACACCTGGGATTTCAGTTTCAGCTGATGACATGTGTGGTCAGATTTTCAAAGGTAATTCTTTCCCTAAAGTTGCAAAAGGCCATTCATTGTATTCGCTTTGGAGGAATTTGCAGAAGTCCCTCAGCTGTCTGATTTTGGAGCCTAAACTACTCAGGGATGTTGTAATTTTGTGTAGGAACTCACCCAGCTTTAGGTACCTTTGTCCTAGTAAAAACATTAGAATTTGGTTTAACAGCAGAGGGTCTTCTGTGGCCTGAATTATAGCAAATTTACTTACAGTTTTCATTATTGGAAAGTTCAGGAGAAGGAATTATCCCACCAGGGAGTGCTGTTTAATTTCTGAGGAACTATTTTCTTGTCCTGATATAAATTTGATTGTAATGACAGGCAATTGTGGCAATAGTATAACAATGACAAACCATCGTGGAAATATCACTATTTTCAGCGCAGCTTTGTGAAAATCCCTCATAATGTAAACTAAATTAAACCAGAAAAACAGCTAATATGGGTTTACATTTTTATGCCATGTTTGGTTCGCTTTTTACTCAATAAAGCCTAAGATAAAAGGGGAGAGGTGCTGATCTCAGTATTTGGCTTCATCCTTCTGTTTCATTAAGGTCATTATAATCCACTTGCAGATTGTATAGAGATCTTAAAATGTCAGAAATTGCCTTTTTCTATGTATAGTAGATTCACAACTGGGCACGAAAGGGTTGATGAGGGCTGGGTGTGTTGAGACTTCGCAGACGTGAGCGTTACCTGTGATCTCTTCTCTATGAAAGTGGTAGCACTGCCAAAAAACACACATTTTTTTAATCTAGAGCTTTTGGAGTTTTGACTCCCTGGTTTTCATCCTCCTTTTCCTCTAGAAGGGTCCAGGTTCTTTCTATCTGATTTGGATCTTATGCAGCCCACGACTTGGGCCACAGATACCAGCATGTTTTGCTTAGTCCAAGTGAATACTTCACCTACCCCCTCCTTTCACCGAGGGCTTTGCAGCATCATTTCCACCAAGCCATCCCCTTGCTGTGCTCTGAGAACATTGCTATCATCTTCATTTAAATTTCACACTGGTCTAAATGTCGAAGGCTCAGTTCTGGCATGCAGAATCGAGCGGATATTCCCATTTTTACATTAGCAGACAGTGGAAATGAATGAATGGCCCCTCCCTAGGGAAATACTCTGGATCTGCTCAGTACAGCAGCCCTGAAAACTGGGCTGCTGCTGGTAATCACACAACCTTATCTGGGGCCTCTGCAGCAGACGAAGGCTGGAGGTTGCATCCGCAGCTCAGCCGTGTTTACCGGGGCAGGAGGAATAAGCTCAGCGTCTAATTCCCCCGGGAGCACGGCGCGCTGATGTTTGCCGTCAGTCTGAATCTCATCTCTGAAGGCAACAATGCAAAAAGCCAAGCGTCTCTCCCACTCTCATCCCTTGATTTCTCTTTTTGCAGTGGACTTACCCCGCCTTCCGCTTAACGTGGCTTTTGGTGGCAGCTCTTTCCCAGCAGCTCAGCAAAAGAGAGCACATAAATTGAGGCGTGGACTTTGTCAGCCCGTGGAGGTAGCTGGCCAGGTCCCTTCTGCGAAGGTTGTGCTCCGTAGTGTTGATGGCACTGTCCTTGTGTCACAGCTCTCGGTAGGATGCTGTGCCTCGGGGATGCAGCCCCATGGCCTCACAAGTGTGTGTTGTCCTCTACTGTGCATGCTTCGGGGTAGCCCTGTAAAACAGGAAGGTCAAGGAGAAGCGGGGCAGATCACACAAGTGGGAAATCTGAGAAAACATGAATTTTTGGAGAGGGGATGGCATAGCCAAGGCATGAGAAATTGTCAGGGAATTATCTGATGAACCCATTTGATGGGATTAAAGAAAAAGTGAAAAATAAATGCTTTTCTCTATGTTTCTTTGTCACTATTGCTAAAATATTGAAGTTTAAACAAGGAGGCTTTTAATGGAGGGTTGTCTCACAGGGTGTATTGTATTCACTGGAGTTTGCTCTCTCCTTGGCTAATTATATATATTTATCCATCTTATTGAAAGCTTCTCCAGGGCAAAGAGATGCTGGTTTATTTCTTTATTTAATAAAGGAAACACATAGCAGAGAGAGATCTGTTAAATATCAAGGCAGTTCAAGTCTCTGATACTCCAGCTTCTGGTGAGGGGCTGGAAGGGGACATTGCAGAGGGGTCAATAGGAGCAAGGAGCTCCCATCTTCACACAGCATGGATGCAGGCAGGAGGTGGGGAAAGCCAGGGCAGAAGATCTTGTCAGTGTTTTGGGCTGAGACTGTCTTGAGGATCTTGTGGGCATCCTCCGATTCCTTAGGATCAAACCCCGTTCCCACTTATTGTCCGTGCTAGGTGATTGCGCTGTAGCTGTTACGTCCTCTCTCCTTGATTCATAGAACCATAGAATCAAAGAATTCTGTTCTGGTTGGAAAAGACCTTTAAGATCATCAAGTCCAACTGCTAACCCAGCACTGCCAGGGCACCACTAAACCATGTCCCTCAGCACCACATCTATATGGCTTTGAAAGCCCTCCAGGGATGGGGACTCCACCACTGCCCTGGGCAGCCTGGACCAGCCCTTGACAACCCTTGTGGGGAAGAAATTGTTCCTAATATCCAACCTAAACCTCCCCTGGTGCAACTTGAAGTTGTTTCCTCTTGTTCTCTCAAGATTCACGCAACTCCTCTTCATGTATTCAGGTTTCATTAAACATTTCATCTTCCTCTAAAATGTCTCAGCATCTGCAGCATCTTTGGGCAAAGAGTGCAACCACCCAGTTCGTCTTTTGCGGCTTCTGCACATGCCATTCGCAAGCTTCATTTGAAACCCTTTAGTAGAGGAAAAAACCTTGAACAGTCCCTCCGCAGGCAAAGGCTTTCCCTACTTGCAGGCTCTGCGCTCCTCAGTTGGTCCTGGCTTGCAGGGGTTATCCCTGTACTTGAGGAATGTGCCTGTCCATATCCCACTAGGGACAGAAAGATGGACCCATGGCTTGATGAGCAGATCCCATCCTCCAGCAAACATTGGTCTGGAGAGCACAGAGCTGCCTTGCATGTCAGGCTGTGTTCGGTCAGACAGCATGAGGAGCCAAGGCACAGCATCTTCTGCAGGTGAGCAGCTGTGCCTCCACAGTGCTGGAGGGGGTGCGGTGGGGCTGTGCAAGGCTGTGCTCCGCACCTCAGGGCCCTCAGGGTGCCTAAAGCACCCACAGATCTCACCCAGCAGCAGCCTCAGCTCCTTTCTGTTTGATAAAGGCATTTCAGACAATAGCCTGCTGTACTACATGTGCAGTCTTCTAATTAGTGTCTATTTTAATCACGGAAAAGTTGTAACACTGGGAGAAAAATCAGGCCACTGTACAGACAGGAACGGGCCTGGGCAGGAAAGCATCTGAGTGACATGGTCACAGCAAAGGTGTCATTATGGTCTGCCAGGGAACAGCGCTCATTTTCCTGCCAGGAAGGGTTGTTTCTCTGCTTGAAGCCATCAAACTCCCGAGTCCCTGGAAATGGCACAAATATGGGCGGGTATTTTCTTTCTTAGCAATTTTGTTTTGGAGCTTGGTGAAAGATGTGAGATCTTCATTTGAAGCTGCTGCTAGATGGCTACGTGCCGACTCCTTCCACTTACTTATATCCTAATGATGCTGCTTGCTTGCTTTCTTTTTTTGTGTAGCTACCCAGCCGAGCGTTTTATGTTTTCTTCTGCAGGGAGATGAGCTCTCAGGAGTATCTTCTGCTATACGGCTTTGTGCAGACTCCGTGGCTTTGGGTTGTCACTTACTATCACTTATGCATGTCCTTTTTGAATCAAAGGGGATGTGGTCTTTGTACCTGGAGCATTTATTTGGGAATAACTGCCTGAGGTCAGCTAAAGGGTTGCATCGCTCTTTGGATTCACATTCTGGACTTGCAACACGTACTTTTGAAATCATAGCTGGTGTTATGAGCACACAGGGATGACATCGTAGGGGCTGATGATGGCTGAGGCTCCAGTCTTGCACACACCATCGTCTATGACCCCCTTAGCTCTGTTTCATCTTGGCCAGCCACCCTTAAGGGGTCCTTTGTCTTTAAGCATCACCTTCATCTCACATGAGAAGCTGGCGAGTGAAGGGTTACAAGGTGGGAAAGCTGGATTCTAGTGGAAGAGCATAAATGAAGTAAATACAATTTTGGCAGTTGCTTCAGGTGTAGAAGCTGACACAGATTCCTGGGTTATGGCACCCAGGGCTGGGCTCCTCTATCCAAATTTAGACAGCTTCAGCTGAGCTACTCATCCAGGTTCCCTGTATAGCTGTTAGGCAGAGCTAGTGCACGATTCATCTCATCCTAAGGTGCGTGTCAGAAAATAGGTCAGATGGATTGTGCTTTAGAAGTGCTCATTTTCCTAAAGGCGGTTGTGCTGACGAGCACAGATGTAGATACTTCTGTATGTCTGGAGTAGCGGGAGGCAGAATCCACTCTTGGAAACCAGCAGCATGTCATGTGGAAAAGGATGCTGATATAATTCCTGCTGTTTTCCCAAGTTAGCATCCATCTCCCACAGCCATACCCCCAGTCTTGCTGGGGCTCAGTGTCAGCAACAAGCCCCATCCAGGGGCCAGTCATAAAGAGAATGAGCGATGGGGCATCATCAGCAGGCTGAGCTGACGGGCTGTCGTACCTGCCATGCTGAGCTGCGTTCCCAGTGCTCCCTGAGTTAGGGGCCCAATGGCAAGCTGCAGAGGAACTGCTAACAGCCAATTCCTGCGAAGGCGAGTGGTGGGAGCAGCCTGGTCCTGGTGCCTGAGTGTCGAGCTTGAGCTCAGGTCATGGCTCCTGCTGTCCCTCTTGCCTCCTGGACAAGCAAACTGTTTTTTCAATGTCTTTCAGAAGAACATAACTAGGAACTGAAAACATCACCTTGCGCCCTGCTCTCCCCTGCCAACAAGCAGACTTGTTGCACAGGCAGTGCTGGGGAACTCTCTGAAGAGAGAAGGGGTCAGAGAATCTCTTTTAGGTGATATTTCAGCATCAAAATGCATCCCTGCCACGGGCCTTTCCCAGCAGCTGGAGATGAGGTGTGCCGCACTCACTGCTTAGGGAATGTACTTATTTTAAATGATGATTTTTAATTATAATAGCAATGATGATGAGCCCGGGAACAGGCTGCCCAGAGAGGTTGTGGAGTTTCCTTCTCTGGAAAGATTCCAAATGTACTTGGACGTGATCCTGGGCCCCCTGCTCTGGGTGACCTGCTGGAGCAGGGGGGTTGAACGAGATGATCTCCAGAGGTCCCTTCCAACCCCCACTATGCTGGGATTCTGTGATAATATTGAGAAATTAGATTGTCATCTGATTTGGGCAGGATCTAGCCCTTCCTGTACAACAGTTGTTGTATTTTTGGGCATGAGGGATAATAACTGGGGGATGATGACGATAGTGCTGGAGATTGAGGAGTGTAGGATGTACACGGAGGTAGACAGCACTTTCAAGAGGAGTCCTTCCTCCCAGTGACCATGTTGAGGTGGTGTTTTCATGCACTGGGCAGATGTCTAGAAGCTGCTGCATGGTGTACCAGAGCCAAATATTGGTCATTGGTGGGTCCAGCAAGACCCAGTGGCAGCCACCGTGTCCCTGAGGTACTGGTGCTCTGGAGGGGGAATCTCACACACAGGAAACACGATAAAAGTTACAAAACATAATGTTCCACTCTGGTATCCAAAAAGTGGTGTCAAGCCATCTGTGGTTTGTGGCTGGAGGGGTAAGCTTCCCCAGGTCAGAAGCAGACCTCCTCGCTCCTGGGTGCAGCAGAGCAGCAGCAGCAGCAACCCACAGACTGAGCAGAGCCTGCAAACCATCTGCAGCCGTTTTCAAACTGCAGCCACATTTTGGATGTTCTCTCCTCCTTCCACCGGGTGCACACCCCACGACGGGCACAAATAAGCTTGCAAACAAATGCATACATAGAGGAGGCTCCAGCAGCACCCCGCTGCACGCCCCCGTAACACGCACCGCTCAAAGCCACAGGCTTTGGCTGCTGGAGGTTTTCGCAGCCGAGCTAAAAAGACAGGAATCTGGGGAGACAGGGAAAAGAGGGAGGGCTCTGCAGCCTGAAGGAAACCCCGACAGCACCTTAATGCCGTCAGCGCGGGCTGGCATCACCCGGACCAGCCGCTGCCTTGATGGGAAGTGGCAAGCAAGGGCGATGCTTGTAGCAGCTCTGGATTATGGAAGGGGCAGGCAGCTGAAGGTGACAGGCTATTGTCTGAAAGATGAAATTTATTACAGGGCACCATGCAAAGCCTAAATTAGGCAATCCAGGAAAAGAAAAGAAAAAAATAACCCGTTGGTGTGTGTTATATGTATGCAGAGCTTGTCATATCGAGTAATGTAGTGCAATAAGGCTGAACCAGGCAGGAATGGGCTGCGTGGCTGCTTCTTTGCTTCCCTCTCTGTGTTTTTCTTGTTGCTGTTGTGGTGGGATGTTAATGGGGTTCTTTAAACAGATGCTTGAGGAGTCCTACTTCAGCAATCGGTGATTAAAAAAAAAAAAAAAAGAAAAAAAAGAGAGAAAGAAGAAGAAGGAAAAAAGATAGAGAAAAAAAAGTTAAAAGCACAAGATTGGCAGAAATCATTTTTCAAAAGAAAAGAGCTTGGGGGTGGGGACGAGCTGGGAGAAGACTGTCAGGCTGTGGAAAAGTTTAATAAATTCCATGTCACTCTAAAGACCGTCGTGTGCAGAGTTGCCCAAGGCCAATAAAACCCGATAAACCTCTGATAGGCTGGCTCTGCTGCACTGGCACACGTTATTGCTTTGATACCTTACACAAAAATAGGGTGCTTTTTTGTTGTTTTTGATATGGTAAGAGGCCTTGCAGTGTGCTGTTCTTTATAAGATATATATATAAAATCCATGATAAAAACACCAAAGGATTTAAGAGTGTAGCTGTCATCGGTTACTATTTAACCGAGCGAAACATGTTAAAAGCAGCAACAATACAATACAGCAGTGAACGCATGAAAGCTCAGCCAATCTTCCTCCCACGTTTAAGAGAAAGTGCTTTTTAAAACTGTAATCTTGGTAGGCTTGCTGGGGAGGGGGAGAGGAGAAGATGAAGCAAGCAGGGAGAAACATCTTTTATTTTTGTTTAACTTCAGCGAGTCATTTGCCTGATGTGGCAAACCTCGGAGTATTTGCCTAATTTTTCTCCCAGGAATGGCTCGGCTGAACTAACGCGTTAAGGGCTGAGACCTGCCTGGCTCTCACTGCAGGGTGAGGGTCTCACGTACCAATGGAGGGGGTAGCACGTACCGGCTTGGGGAGCTGCAGCAATCTCTTGAGCTCATACTCTTGGGTGATCCAGCTGAGCTCTCCAAGCCTTTATCTCCCTCTGTGGTTCTTGTCGTGGAAGCACGAGTATTGTTTTCAGGGCACCTTGCACAGTGCACCCTTCCCAGTGCAAGCATGTCAATAATGTATTTAAAAGGACCTTGGCTGCTGGAGCAATGGAAATTTGGTGGTTTCTCCTTGCTGGGAATCATGCCAGTGTTTTCACCAGGTGTGGTGCAGTTTTAGGCCCTTGCTTGTGATCCCTGAGCACTATCTTTGAAATAACCTGGGAACTGCCACAAAAAAAAGGGGCAAAGCTGCTGTGGGCAGCTGGTGCAGACACCGAGCTCCTGCCTAGGGCTGGCAGCTGGTCCCAGGCTGGCCTGGAGCTGAGCCCCCTCTGCCTTGCTGTGCCTCTGAACTCGGGCAAAATTCAAGGATATGGGGTGGGCAGGGAAAATAACCTGGATGGGAAGCATGGGGAAGACCTGGCCACAAGGAGGGATCTCTCTGCCAGTTTTCCAAGACCTTTTTCTTGCCCTGCAGCTGATGGCAGGAGCTGGGGAGCAGCCAGGTCACCGTGGTCCCACTGAGCAGGGCCCCTGTTTCTTTCTATATTACCCAGTTTCTCTGTTGTTGTCTGTTGCACTGGTACCTAGAAGGCAAACCTGTCACAATTAAAGAGTGCTCGGTGCTGACCAGATTTATAGTGGGCGTTTTTATAGTTGTCTCTCTCAAGTGCTGAAAGTTAAAATCATCAGCTAGAAAAAGTGCAGGAGGCTGCAGGGAACTGGGACTAGCCGGGCAGTGATGGGGCTCCCGTCTAGCCCCGTGTTTGAATTTCCATGTAACTTTTCCACACATTCATGTCTTGGGCAAGCTGAAGTTTTCCAGGTTCGCGAGTCTGTACAAAGTTTAATAGTTGGAATATTTGTGCAAGATGACTTTGGCTGGCTGCAACAGCCTGGCCTTACTGAAGGCAGTAAAAGAAACCTTTATTTCATTGTTATGTTAGAAGTACTTGCAGGGTGTTATTTCCAAAAGATGAAATTTGGCCTGGGAAGAGCCGTTGCGGAGAAGTGCTGCTTGTTGTGCTGAAAGAAGCTGGGTTTGATTCAGCTGAGTTACAAACCTCTGATAATCATACACTTAGTGCAGTCAATACATTTTTCTTCTAAACTGCCAGCTGTTTTCTATAGTTTTCTCCCTCATCCAGACACACATTTCATAAGGAAAAACACAATTCCAGAAAAATCCTCCTTTTCCCTCAGTGCTATAGTCTGCAGGAAGATGCTTACTTCAAGGGTTTGCAAAATACACAAAACAGCAGCCTCACTACATGAGGGGTGGAGTGTGGCCTGGTTTTTCCCTTCTGAAAAGTAAAGATTTTTCTTTCTGAAGTGTCTTTGGAGCAAAAGTTGCACAGCTTGGAATTTAATTCCAATAATTTAGAAGATTCAGGTTGAATCCCCCTTTCTGCTGGGTAACTCTGGGTGAGTTGCCCAATCTCTTGGTTTCTCCATGGCCAAACAGGGCCAGGACTTTTCCTTTTCTTCCACCACTCCCTGCTTTTGCCTATCAAAATACAAAACCCTGTGGGTCTGGAAGGTGCAGTCCTGGATGGTTCCTCTCCTTTATGTGCATTTGCAGTGTCTGTCTGTGGAAGGACAAGCCATGAGCATCCTGGTAGCATTTTAGAGGGTCAGAGATATAGGTGGATTTATCCAGCCTGCTGCTTCTGGTCAGATAAATAGTGATTTCCTGGCAAAATTCCTGCTTGTGTAAAGCTTCGCCCTGTCTCTCCCCTGGCTTCCTTCAGGAGGCCACAGCTCAGCTCAGTGCAAGGAGGATGTGCTTATACAGATACCTGCAGAAGGGAAAGGTAAAGAAAAGAAGCTGCAAATGTTTAATGTTGTCCACATATCAGCAGTGTTCACACTGTTCATCATAATCCCATTTTCTGCCTCAGACGTGTCATTACTGCCCACCAGATTTGGGGAGATAGCAGCAGGAAATGAGCTGGAAAAACATCAGACAGTTTGGGTCTTTTTTTAAAAGTCATTAACACCTTTAAGATATTTAATGAACTGCAGGCAGCTCTCAGAACGGAGAAGGATAAATTCACTGGGTACAACAGTGAAGTCAGGCTCTGCAGAAAGGCAAGAAGGCAAGAGCCGCAGGTGAACCCTGTTCAAATGCCAAAGAGAAGAAAGGAAAAAGAAAAGGCAGAAATGTGGGGTTCCCCCACCACAGGGCCCTCCATGGGCAAACAGAGACACACACAGGGAGCTCCCAGGTGGGCTCCCTTGCCCCAGCAACGTTGCAGTGCTTGCAAAGATGTTGTCTGGATGGAGGTATAGCATCACCTGACTGTCATTCATACTCAATGGTGGTACATCATCACCTGCCTGACACTCACACTTGATGGAGGGGCAGCGTCACCTGCCCATTGTGCGTGTTTGAGGCAGGTACAGCATCACTTGCCCATCATCAAGGCCCAACCGAGCCCACCAGTGTTTGCTGTTTGCAGTCTTCTGAAGCAGGCTGGAAAAGGGAGGTAAAGCCAAGTTGTTATCCCAGGTTGAGCCAAATTCCTAACTGCCCACACTGCTCCAAAGTGGCAACTCAAACTCAACACATCTTACCTATCGTTAAGCTAGGGCAACATATGCCAGAATAGCCCCTGCAGCAGGTTCGTCCCTACCAAAGCTCGGGCACTTGGGTTTGCACGTGAACAGCAGCCACCAGCTACAACCTCCACACCAGCCCATACCCCCAGGAGATGCGCGCAGGCTCCTGCCATTGCCCTCTCCTGTGCTGGCTGCAACCTTTTTGGATTTTGACAAAGCATTTGAGGTATTGTTCTTTTTATGTACTCGCTGTACTGTCTGCACTCCTCTGAGCGTATCTAATTTGCTGCACATCTCTCAAGTGGGAAGAGGTATTTATCCTTCTGACAGGCAGAGAGGGGCTGAGCAACTTGTCCAAAGCACAGAGCGCGTCTGCAAATTAACAGGGACTCAACCCAGACCTGAACTGGTGCCCCAGCTCCTGGCACACGCATCCTGCCTGCTGGCAGCTGCTGGAGGCACGAGGCAGAGAGGAGAGTGATATGTTTACAGGTTGTTTATTTGTAAGGACAGACTCTTGGTTTTTTGCAGTGCTTTATACATTAAAATTGTCTGGGCTGTCACGTCTTACATCCTCAGGACTCCCATGGGTGGCAGAGGTGAGAAGCTGGGATGAAGAGGTGGCATAGGCTCATGAGGAGCATTGCTGGGGGGCTGCCTGGGGGCTTTGCTGGCACCCGAACGCTGGCTCCCGTTGGAAACCCTGGGCTTCCTTCCAGGCCGAGGAGGGTTTATAGCATTTAGTAGGCATAAGATACGGTTCCACTCCCTGCTCTCTTGACCCTCATTCGCAACCCCATCAGCCTGGTACAAACTTGTCACCATCCTAACTTGTCCCACTTGCTGCATCTCCTGTCCCTTGGTCACTGTCCCTTGGGCATCTCAGCCCTTTTCTTCCCGTCTCTGACCTACCTCCCTTTCCCCCTTCCCCCTCCACCCTGCCAGTCCCAGTGCTCCCCTCCCTGGCTCCTTCCCCTAATCCCAACTCTACACCAAGGCAGTCGCTAAAGCCCAGAGGCAGCAGCCCTGCCTCCTGCCTTGGCTTTGTGCAGCTTCTCATCAGGACAGTGAAAAGCATGTTTGGTGCAAGGACTTGGCCACTGCTCTCTGAATTTTAAGAACCTCCTCCAAAGCATGAAAAGTTGTCCAAAATTTTCTCACCAACGTATTTCTTCCCCTAGAAATGGCTGGATTGCAGATGATGTTGGGACAGCTGGAGAGGCACACTCTTGCTGCAGAAAGTTTCAACCTAAACAATTAAATCCCCAAAGGAATTCCTGAAAGCGCCTAAGCAGGTTACATGCCTAATTCTCGGAGCCCAATGGGCCTTGGACATCTAATCTTCTTAGCTGCTTTTGAAAATCTTTGCCAGGTGCCTGTTTGCATGTTTAGGTGCTCTAAAACCTTTGCGAGTCTGAGCTGTAGAGTGTGGTCAGTTTGGGTCAGAGCAGAATTGCAGCAAATCCCATCTGGAGACAGTTATTTGGGCTTAAATCTGAGCCGGGCACCCAGTGTGGTCCCCAGCCCCGCTAAGGGACACCATATGCCACTCATCATTAGACTATTTTGCTTTCCTCTAGTTTTTGCAGACTTGTTATGGGGAAGGCAGAAAGGCAGGGCGTTCCTTTATCTGCCCTTGCCCAGAAGAGCATCAGCTCTCTTAGACACCACAAGAAGTTACTCAACTGTCAAAAGCACTCACTCTGCTGAGATTTTTTGGCAAATCTGGCCCGTAATGACCATTGCTTTATGGGAT
Organism: Coracias cyanogaster; assembly: GCA_033124195.1. Lineage (NCBI taxonomy): Eukaryota > Metazoa > Chordata > Aves > Coraciiformes > Coraciidae > Coracias > Coracias cyanogaster. The sequence goes on along the minus strand of JAVSBS010002404.1, from coordinate 34,124 downwards.
CAGAACTCCAAGTCAGGAAGAGCAAAGGCAAAGCCTCCAAGCAAGAGCATTGCATTGTTGAAACATTAACAGTGCAGCTGTCCACACAATAGCAACGTTTCTGTCCTTGCAAGGTCCTTGAAAATCAGAAACTGCCCATGTAGCCATTGTGCAAAGCACGGAGCTCCTGCCCAGTGTCGCTGATGGAAGGAGAAATGTGGTCTTTTTGGTGCTTTGGAAAATTAGGCCACAGGTTTTGAGATTGAAATACAGACCTATGTGAAAGTCTTGGCTGTAGGACACCAAGGACAGCCCTAAACAAGCACTGCCATTGAGCAGAGGCAGATGCTCCAGGTGAGAACACAAAGAGCCAGCAGTGCTGTGCCCACGCTCCTAAGTCACTTGGAACCTGTCCCTGCCCTTCTCCAGGAGCCCAGCGGCAGCACATTGCAGCCCCAGGGATGCCCATGCAGTCACAACCGAGCCCCGGGGACCTCCCTTTGCTGGGTCTATGACCCCGCCTTATCTAACCCTACCCCACCCCCAGAAAGTGACCCCATTTTCTGCAAAATTATTTCCAGTACAATAATTGCAGGCTGGAAATTAGACCCCAGTCTTCAAAGAGCGGGCTCTGAAGTGCACATTAGCTCTCTGCCAGGATGAGCCATCTTACCAGCCCCTGCTCATCTCCTGCCTGAAATTATGTTTGACTACAGGGCATGAAATGTTATTCATCCTTCCCCATCTCCCTCCCATCCGCTTCTATTCACATCCAGCACCGAGTGGCAGCAGCAGCAGGTATATGAAAAAGATTTTCAGGTGTTCATGTGTCTTTTCTTTCTTTTTTTTTTTCCCCCGGTTCCCCTTTTATACATGAGAAAGCAGCATGAAAGGCAAAGCAAATGAGAATGGGAAAGAAAGAGTTGGATTTAAAGCAATCTGTTAACACGGGGGAGTTTATTACCCGCTAACACGGGGCCGGTGTGTCAGCCAGCGCGGGGGGAACGGCCCCGAGAGCCGCCTCCTGACCGCGATGGTCAAGGCTGGTGTGGAAAGGGGGGTGCCGAGGCAGCTGGTGGGCACCGGGTTAATTCTCATTTCCCTCCCTGGCAGTAGCAATTTCACGGATCTCGTCATCTGTGGACAGTTGCGGAAAGGGGAGATCAGAAATGACAAATATCTACATTACCTTTGCAGATTAAAATGCCACCCAATGTTCTTTTAATATGGAACCGCCGGTGGTTCTGGGATTTAGTTGGTACCAGAGACCATTTTCAGTTTGGGGTTTGTGGTGTTTGGTTGTTGTGTTGTGGGTTTTTTTTTTTCAAGAATAAATCACACAGAGAAAAAATCTAAGAAATGCAGAGGTAGCCGAAATTTGAAGGCTACTATGAAAAGCGGAGCAGATATCTATGCTGGACATCTCCCGTTTGCATGGATAATTGATAAGATGTATTTTTCCCAGCAGTCAAAAATAGAATGAGTTTTAAACAGATAGGACCAGCTCTTGCCATTTTCTTGTCAGTGTTATCTCATTAGGATCAATACTTTACTTTGCTTTTCTATAAGCCTGGGAAAATCAGGAGGATGGGATTCCTCTAACAGGATAAAACCTTGCAAAGGACTTTGGAGAGGTGAGATAAGAAATTAACATTAAGAAAGGCGATTGCTATTGTATGCAGAGGTTTTGCTTCTGAAACCCATCTGAAACTTGTTTTTCTAGCACATTTACATTTTGAACAAGCTACGGCTCTTGTCGACTTGAAGCTGCGGGGTGCAGAAACATGCGGGGGTTTTGCTTGGCTGAGAAGTGCCCATCCCTGCACGTGGAAATTTGGTGTGGCCCAGAGCTTGCAGCTCTGATGGGACCCGCTGGAGCCACGGGAAGAGGCAGGAGGGCACAGAGGATGTGCAGATGTTGCTTGCTTGCGTTCCGGTCAGATGAAAACTGAGCCCTGCGAGGTTTTTATTTCATTTTCCCTGCCGGGGAGCACAGCGTTGGTAGCATTCCACTGGTGGAAGAGCCGTCCCCTCTCCGCTGCGACCCGAGGGCAGTTTGAGTTATTTTTGCTTGTGCAATTTCTTTGCTCCGCACATCCTTGCTCCTCTCTAGTTGCCAGCCAGGTCTGTTCTTGTGCTGTGGGAGGAAAGGGGAGTGAGGGAACCAGCACAGGGTCCAGAGCATCAGCAGAGGAGGAAGATGAGGAAGAGGTGCCTGGCAGGACAAGCATCCCCTCGCTGCCCTCCCCAGCGCTGGCCGTCCGTGTCATCTCGTAGCCCCCAGCATGTGCCGGTGTTCGCTGCCAGAGGCTGGAGCACACCATAAATCAAAAGCTTTGTGTGCCCTTTGATTAATGCCTGGGCAGGCATAAGGTGGCAGCGCCGGTGTCCTCAGCCTGGGAGGGGGTGGCAGAGATGAAGCCAGAGCCGCTGGCTGGTGCAATCAGCATTTGGGGAGCAGTGTGGGCATGGCCAGGGTGGCATTTAGCCAGGCGCAGGAGAAATGGGGGGGGTGATCCCTTCCCCACCCTGGGGGTGGCACAAGCAGCTCCCCAGCTCTGTGGGAACAGCACTGTGTGGCTTTGAGGGGACCAGGGAGAACATCTCCTGACCAAGGAAAATTGAAGGAATTTAGAGGGGAGAGATGGGGTGACTCTCCAGGTGTTTAAGGGGAATCCTTCTGGTTTGGCTTGAGAGAAACAGGGAGATTGAAAATTTAACAGGAGAGTGATGGAAGCTGGCTGAGGAGAGGTGGGAGCTTGACAGCTCTGTAGCAAATGAGACTTGACAGAAAGAGGGGAGATAATTTAACAGGCTTGGCCTGATATTGTCCTTCATAGTCATGTCTTGATTTTCTCTTGCTTTAGATTTGTCAGAGCTGATTTTACACAGAAGATGGGGGGGGTGTGAAATGGTCTGTACCGTATGTGCTGTACAGAGGTGTCTGTGCAGCCGCCTGTTGCTCTCCCAAGCCACAAACATGCAAGAGGGATTTCGTTTAAAATGGCTGGAAGTATTTTAGCACCGTTAAAATGACCTCTCCTTCATCAGCTGCCTTCTTGAGAGCTGTTGTGCTATTTTTGTTCTGAATTTCAAAACAAATCCACCCCCCATAAGGCAGAAACCAAGAGCAGGAACCATCAGGAGCTGTCAGCTTCACTGAACTAACCAAAAACTGAGATTGATAACAAAAGCCTTTGACTTTTGGTGTTCACCTCTAAGCAACAGACTACAACCCCCCCAGGGCTTGGCAGCCCTCCCTGACTGCATGAGATGTTTATGGTGGAGCAAGAGGAAGGTTTGAGGGATCTTTACGCTTTGCTCGAGTCTTACGCAGGTTCATGAGCAGCTGCGTCTCCATGGCTTGGTCCTGAACCCCAGCTAGGCTCAGGCATGGGATGTCAGCGTGGTCTTGAGGCCGAGGTATAAATCCATGCCCTGAAAGCTGCTGGGTACCAATTTTTGCAGTGGGACAGGATGTTACAAGGTCCCTTCATGACAGCAAACCTTCCACCGTCCCTCGTGGCTCCTGGGCTCACCCTCGCTATATTTTTCCCTCTGTGACAATCATAGAATCATAAAATGGTTTGGGTTGGAAGGGACCTCAAAGGCCATTTAGTTCCAAACCCCCTGCCACGGTAGGGACACCTTCCTCTACACCAGGTTTCTCAGGGGGACAAGATACCCAGATAACTTTGATGACAAGCCTTGTGCTCTAGTAAACCCCCACGGCAGCCCAGAGCTGTGGTCGGGTCCCCAAGGGCTGTGGGCACCTGCTCAGCACCAGACATCCACATGGATCCTGCACCTAGCCCCAGCCCATTGCAGCTGGGTCCTGAGCCACAGTTGTGCTTGTCCACAAGGTCCTCCTGGACCTTGCTGGGAGAAGGATGGTCCCTAAAGGCAGGCACAGCCCCCAGGGTCACCGCAGGTTGGGCACCCCTCTTCCAGCTCCACATAAAAATACTAATAAATACCTAAGTAAAAGCCATTTTTTAGCCAAAGTGGCTGCATAAAATAATTTCTTAAGCCCTTTGCCTATGGCAAATGGCTTAGAAGGACATAAAAGACAAGCTCTGATTTTACTTGCTGAGTACTCTGGTCTTTTTTATGGCTCTTGCCTGGCACAGCTCCTAAGCTACAGGTTCTTGGAGCTTTTGAGGCTCAAATTGTCCCAGAGGGTGGGCAGAGGATGCCTACAAACCTCTGTAAAGCCAAAGGCAGAGTGCTGCAGGCAGCCGGGGCCTCTAAGGAAAGGGCTGCACTGTTGGGAGAAGCTATAATTGCAATTTCCCTGCAGATATTTGCTTTAGCCTCTTCAGGCCCCAGCTGAGAAGCGAAGCTGCTGCCCAGGGCACAGCACAGGAAGGGTTGGCACCGCAGGCTGGGCACAGACCTGCAGGAGCTCTGATGTGGTACACACAGCTCTGCAGCAACTTAAACTTCACTCCTCAAATCCCAACCTCCTGGACTGAGCCAGATGGAGATTAGAAGGGGTTTGCCACAAAAAAAGCGCCCAACAAACCCCAAACATGTTCTGGTGGTGAATTTAGTGATCACAGAAGTCGCTAATTACAGGGAGGGGATGAGGCTCACTCCGGGAGCCAGGGTCACACCACAGCGCTGGGAGCAGCCAATCTGCCCTGCTCACTTGCTGTCTCTTCAGTGCTGCAGCGCAGCAGCTTAGCCCCTTGTCCAAAAGCCACGAGTGCTGCAGTCTGAGCAAAGCAACAGTTGGTAAAAGCTGTAGTTGGGAGAAACATAAACTGATGGATGCTGGCATGAGCTGTGTCCTTGGCTAAAACTGTGTGATGGTGTTCTTCAGGTAAAGCTTCAAGCAAATATGATGCTCAGAAAGGTGGGGACAGGGTTAACTAGATCTGGAGCACTCAAGACATTACCCACGAATTTTTCATGAGGGAGCAGCAGTACTGGGTTCTCTTTGTGATAAGGAAATGCTAGTGAGATACTCTGGACAGAGCCTGATTTGGTGGAGATTTAGTGGGAGGTCAGAGGATAGGATGGGCACTGGCTCCTCCTTAGCCTAAAATCTCTGGGGTTGGGTGCTGGGGTCCTTGGTGGACACCCTGTGTGGCATCCCATTCTTCAAGTGCAGAGGGGTGCTGGGTGTGACAGAAGGTATAGAAAACTGGCTGTCCTTCCTGGGGTAAATCCCACCCTGTCTTTCCCAAGTTGTGGATGGGGCTGACCCTCCGTCCCCAGGTTTGAAACACCTCCAGTCTCTACAGCAGAAGCTGCCCTGCCAGGAGGCACAGCATGGTCTGGGCAGGGTCACAGCAGAGCCTCTTCCCAAACGCACCATGTCAATGCCCTGCACAAAGTGTTCTATCAGGGAAACCTTCAGCACCCCTTTAACTTGACTCAGCTCCTCCATGGCAGATGCTCTGCACATGTTTAACACTGCAGAGACATAACCACTATTGGTTTGGTGAAGACACAGGCATCGATTAATATTTCGGCTCCCATAGAGCAGGCAGAGCTGGAGGAAGGGCAGGCAGCACAGAGCTATACCCAGCCACAGACAAAACCCACAGTGGAAAAAACCCTGTCCACTGGCCCTAGATTTGCATTAAGCCTCGTGAACTTCGTGCAGGGAGGAGATGCTGAGGCTCAGACTTTTTTTTCCCCAGACATGGCTTGCCGGGGTGATCCCTTGGGAAAAGGGAGGTCTGCGGGAGCAGCACAGCAGGGATGGGCGTCATCAGCCACCCCTGGCCATGCTGCCTCCCCATTGTGGCAGCCCTGGTATATTAACAGCCTGGTCCAAGTTAAATTTTAATGGTACGTTTCTCTCTGATGCCCACTTAAATAGGCCTTGTATTAAATAGGCCCGAGGATCTAGCACATGGGAAAGGTGGGCTCTTTGCTTAAAAGGACATTGCCCAGTGATTTTTCATGTCCCTTTGAAGAGTTTCGCTGACTCTTTTATTTTTAATTGGTTCCCATTGGAAAATTTGTGCTGAGATCTGTGTCCTTTCATCATTTTGTGCCGCCGTTGATGCCAGCAGTGTGCTCGGAACTGTACGGGGCACGCGAGGAGCTGGGGTCGCCGCAAATACCCTGCCCATAAACTAGGTCAGCATTTGACAAAGATTTTAGCTGGTGCTGGGTCTGGTGCTGAGATTTTATTGCAATGCCAATACAGGTGGTTACGGGGAGGTTTGATTTGTCCCCTTGAAGAAAAGCTTTCCGTAGCCTGAGCAGCATCCTTTGCCCCTGGGGGAGGTGGTGTGGGGTCATGGGGGGTCTGCAGCCATTTCCTGGTTTATACTCCTTATTTCTCAAAATGCATTGTTTGGTGGCTTTTTTGGAGTTGAGTTCGGGGAAGTCACAAATGTTTGTCATCACATTTTCATCACATCACAGTGTTTTGATGGGTTCCAGTGGTGGTGGCTCCTTCAGCGTGTCCAGGCTGAAGCGTGCAGCTCAGGAATTAAACAGGGGTCAAGCCCAGGGGCTGCTGCAGCCAGGGCTGGTTCTGGAGAGGTGGCGGTGGGGAGCAGAGCACCTCCAGCATCCCTCAGCAGCACCAGGCTGCAGGTCCCTGCTAAGGGAGGGTGCTGGACTCCATGGGCTTCACCCCGGCCATGCAGGGAGCAAGTGCCCATGCAGGATCACAGGTTTGATTTTGGGGGGAAAGCAGCCAAAGAAAGGCAGCAAACCAACCAAAATCCTTCGCACAGTTAACTGCGTCTTCTTCCTCCATTGCTCTCCTGGTCATGCTGTGCTGCTGCTCTCCCCAGCTCCCTTTTAGTTAAATACATAGGGGACAATGAGACCTGTTGTGTTTTTCAGCTGCTGTGCCTATAAACCCTCCTCTCCGCTCCGGGCAGGAGGAGGTGGTGGGTGTCCCGGCAGTAGCTCGGTAGCTGGCTGGGGTAGAGCCTGGAGCTCGTCTCCATCCCCCTCCGCCTCCCCCAGGTAGGCTGCCTGCCTGCCTCCATTTTGCCCGCTGTCCTAGACATGCTTTTAACTGGTCTTTAAAGATAATAAAAGGACTTACAAAGCGAATCAAAGTGTTTTCAAGAAATGTCAACTGCCACACATCTCTATTTAAATAGGAAAGAGAGCTTTTTTTTCCTTTTTTTTTTTTTTTTCCGTCTGTAAAGCACAAAACCACACCGCTGTGTTAATTCATGAAAATGTCATGGAAAGTGGCAGCGAGAAGTAAAAAGGGAAAAATGACCAGGTCAGCTCTGCTGCCAAGGAAGAGTGAAACACTGAAAGGCTGAACAGAAAACGTGGTGTTTGGAGAGATTTGGTGCCTGATGTAACATTTGCCTTCGCTCTGTAGCTCCCGCGCTGTTGTCCTGCACACTTGAACGGAGACACGGCCTTGGCCTCTGCACTCCAGCCCTGCAGTTTTCTTGCATGGGAAAAGAAATAAGCAAAAACCTGATTTTTCAACCTTGTTTTGTTCTGGTGAGCAATATTTTGCTTTGATGGGCTTTAGCTCCTGTCCTTGTGCAACAACTCTCCTTGTGTCCACTTCCAACCTGCCCTCAGGACCCCAAAGCCTCAGGGTGTTTCCCCCTGGAAAGCCCAGACCTTCAGAGCTCTTCCAGCACAAGCCATGGGCTTTTCTTGTGTAAAAGAAGTCCTTGCATCTCCAGCCAGGGAGACCATGTGTTCCTCTGAGCAAGAAACCCCCTCTGTGCAGCAGGAGAGGACCTGGAGGTCCCCACTGGCCGAGTGCTTCTGCCTTACGGAGCCTGCAGCCCCCGCGGCTGTTTGCTCAGCGCGAATCTATTAGCTGAGTTACTGCCGTAATTTCCTAATGGGATGGGGAACGCTCTGGAAATGATAGAACTGTATAATTAAACCAAGTCTATCTGAGCATCTTCCATTACAGCATGGTAATTTCTGGATCTCAACATCCTTCTTTCCCTTTTTTAGAAGTCAGAGAGAAGGGAGATGTGAGCATGGTACTTTTGAAGCCTTAGGTAGCGCACCTTCATGGTCATAAATCCCTGCATATTTATGATCCAGGGCAGTTAACCTTGCAAATCAAATAACACAGATGATTATATGCCTTGCCTTTACCTGGCTGGCAGGAACGAGAGCTGCTAGGGAAAGGACACATATTCCAGCAGCGGAATGCGTTGTGTATAGGAATTTAGCAACATCTTTCTGAGTAAATGGAGAGCTCTCCTTTGGGACTCACTGGTTTTTATTGCAAAAGCTATTAAAACTCTGAAAGCAGCAGGGTTCGGGGCAGCAGGTTTTTGTCTATTTGCAGAGGGTATTTAACCTGGTTATTTAGAGTCCAGCTGTAGATGTTCCTCCATATTCTTGAACTGCAAAGGGTAAAAGCCACAGCACTTTGCAAATTCCCTTTCCCTGCTCCGCTTCCAGGATTTGCTGGTCTCTGGCCATTGCTCCAGGACCTGTTCATGAAACCTGCCAATACCTGGTGTGATCAAAAGCTGCAAGACCCAGCAAAACATAAAGCAGATATGCAATATTTCCACTTAAGCAGGCAGGAGCCAACATTTTAAAGACAAAGCCAGACGGCCCAGGTTTTGCTGAAAAAAAGGCCATGCTGGAAGATGCCAGGAGACTGACAACAGCCAACGTGCACTAAAAGGAGACGTCTCCTTTGGGGTTATTCTGGGCACATGCCCTTTGGTGATTGATGCCTGACACCTTCAATGCAAAGCTCCTCTTCCCTGGGTCTCATTTTCTACAATGCAGCTTTCCACGCTCAGCAAGGCGCGCTCGGGGTGTGTGCTGACTTTGCCCGTCCAGGCAAGTTTGAATAAAGCAGTGGTCACAAAACACTGAAGAGAAATGCACCTGCATTGAAAAAAAAATTAAAAATCACCTTTGCCTGGTCTTTGAGGTTAGCTTGATCTCCAAACTCCTGCACTCAAACCGTTTCACTCTCACTAGGAGTATCAGCTTTTCTTAGATCCTTTTCTGACTTAGAATGTTATTGTTGGGACTAGGTAAACAGTTACTTCATGCAAACAGACATTTTATGGCAAGGAGGGATCTGAGCTGCAAAATTTGGACTCATAGGAAAGGAAAACATCTCCAGAGCTGCCCTGAGTTTGGTTCAAGGCTCCCAGGGTTATAATGCGACAAGAAGAATGGTAGATTTGCATGCCCCTTCTTTTCTTTCAATCAGGTCTTTCAGCATTTTGATGCAAATAAGTGACCCATGACAGGGGGGCCGCTGGAGTGGGGCCTGCTGAGATGGGTGGAAGTGCTCTGCGCATCTCGCTGTCAGCTGGCAGAGCCTTTTATTATCCCATAACTCTTCCGCCAACATCCCAGATACTTTTCTTCTGTTTCTTTGAAAATGTTGGCTCTCCTCACTACTTAAATGGCACTTCTCTAGCACCAGCAGTCTGGCAGTACCAGACTTGCAGCACTCATGTGGAAAGCTGCAGCAGCCTTTTTGAGGAGATACTGGGCACATTGGCAAATTGGGGTGAATTTCCCCCTTTCTAGCCTCTGTTAATGCACATTTTCAGACAGGTTGAAACACAAGTGGAAATGCAGTACCTGGTTTCTGCCTTAAGAGAGACAGACTTGTAGATCAACTAATCAGTGGTTAAGAAATGCAAAACTGAATTTGTGGTCTTCACTACAGCCTAGTGCCATTGTCTAAGGGTGGCAGATAGCAGATTACCTCTTACGGCCTTTACCAGTCACTTCTGGAAAAGAACAGATACTGATGCCTGGGATTTCCTGGGCAGAGGCTGCAACCTGCCAGCTTTTCCAGTGGAGACAATCCAGCCCTCAGGAATTGGTTGAAGTCTAACAAATGGGTGACTTGAGAACCGTTGGGATGTGGATCTCCAGAGACAATCTAAGGAGAGAGCTTGAAATGAAGACTTTTGGTGTCCAGCCAGCTCGGCATTTCCCTGCAGCTTGTGCAAAGGAGCTGAGCTGGGGCTTTGGTGGTGGTAGGACACATGCAAAAGGGCACATTCTCCACTGCTCAGGTGCCTGTGGTTTGAGCTGTGCTGATTCACCTGCTGCTGGTTTCTTAGAGATATGCTGTGAACTCAGTAAGGAAAAAAAAAATCTAGATTTCTGTGCTTGTCCATGGTTACTATGAAAAGATACTGCACGTGCTTACGGTCTTTGAGAAAAATCCTATCCTCTCCATACATCTTAACATTTTGCTCGTGCTAAGGCGGTAATGAGTGAAATCAGGACTGCAGCCTGCCCCTGCCATCAGGAGTATCTATTGCATGGACTTTATTATGCTGTCCGATAGAAACGAGGTTAGGGAGAGTGGTCAAGAGGTGATGAGCTACTTCATTTATAAATGCCCATAGAAGGGTGTCCTGGGAAGCGTAGATCCGATCTGCAATTGCTCAAAGGACATAAGAGAGGTAGAAATGAGCAAATCAGCTATGAAAATTATACCCTTGCCTTTCCACTTAGGAAAATATGATCTGCTCACCCTGGCAGAGGTCCGGGTAATGATAAATGGGTACTAATGGAGAAGAGTAAGTAGATCTGCCAGTCATCGTTACGTGTTACCCATTTCTCACCCAGCCTGTGTCGTGAGCTTTGGGTTATGGGTTGAATCTTTGTGCTCTTCATCACTTGTAGAAAAAAGAAAATGAGAGAGGCTTCTCTGGGCATGCAGCATCCTCGTGAAGAGCCCTTTGAGCAAAGGGACCTCTCCTCCCTGGGGAGCTCCTGACACCATGGTGTGCATTTTGGACGCAGCTCGCCCAACTGCAATCAAAGTTTTTAATAAGAAAAAGCTTATAACCAGCAGTGCTGAAACACCGTCTTTGGCATTTGCTCTCACCATGGTGTATGTGACTTCACCTTGCAACACAACCTTGTTTGAGTTTTGCTTCCCTTTCTTAGCAAGACTACAGCAATTACCCCAGCATGACAGTGCACGAGGCTTTTTTTAAAAACTTTTTGCAAATTATTCTATTTTAATGCTTTATTTTTCTCCTGGAGAAATTCTCAACATCAAAACAAACATCGTGTGAGGGTAAGGGAGTGCTGAAGAGCAAGTTCTCTCAGCTGATCCTCCCTGCAAGCAGAAGTAGGGCTGGAGCAGAAAACGCCTGAATTTTGGTACAATTTTGATCCAAATTTGCATCTCGTTCTGGATGGGAGTAGCCAAACCAGTCCCTCCAACCTTCAGGGCACGTTGTAACTCCTTGAACAAAATAAAGCACTTTCCTTTCTCCTTCACTAAACACGTAAAACCTATCTTTTAACAATTAGCCTTGAACATATTCATTCTCCTCCTATCTATTATTGCTTACCTTAGTAATCTCATTCTATTGTATGGTACTTCTTATATCAGGCATTAATATATTTCTCAAAGGTAATCTTTAAATACCCAGGCTGGTTTTGGAAAGGGGAAGATATTGTTGGTCTTTTCTAAATCATTTGTTTTCGAGGGAGTCTTGGAGGAAGAGTTATATGTATTTATTATGAAAATGCAATAGCATTTTAATGAGAAAATACTGCATTAAATATATATCGTGCGTATTTATTTCAGAGAAAATTCATATTGTTCAATCTTTGGGTGAAAGCCAAGCACTTGTAATAGTTACCTGACATGATGTGGCCCCGTGACAGAAAGTCTAATGAAGACTTTCTTGATAGGAATGTAATTGTAAAGAAAAAAAATGATTAAAAAATTGGTTCCAGTGCTCTGCCATCCAAGAGTTCATTTGTTTCCTCATTCATGCACTAAACAAGTCCCTAATTAATCTTGAACCTTGGAGAAAGGAGACTAGATTGGCATCTCCTGAATACAAACGTACTTCTCATTTTGGAAAGTTTGAAGAGGCTCTTAAGCATTCTCTTTTAATGGTATTTTTGCAAGGGTTTAAAGTGGCTTCATTAGCCTGCCAAAGCCGCTAATTGCATTACCATATTTTTAAACTTCAGAGGTTCAGGGTTTTTTTCCCCCCAAAAAAGAAGAATAAGATTAGATTAATTTGCTGGTTGAAACCGACTGAAGTGTTCAGCGAGTGTCACAGCCCTCCCTGGCACTGCCGCGCGTCCCTCCGAGTCCCACGGAATCGTGGCAGCTCCATCTCCACAACCTGGCGATGCCGATTTAAACCTGCCCGAAGCTTATTCCTGCCACCCTCCGTGCCCGAGCCAGGCAGAAGCAAATCCTTGCGCAGAGACAAACCTGCCCCTGCACTCAATCCGCTGCTTTGGCTGTTTGGGGTAGGACAGCAGAACTGATGGATCTCTCCCAACGTCAGCTGTCGTTAGGAAACACAGCGCTTGTTGCATTTTGAGCAGCTCTTCTCCATCAATGTGGGATCTTTGGCAAAAGCCTCGCAGGCTCTGGGGGGTGCAGACCATGCCCGGGGCTTTGGCCGGGTGCTCACCCTGCAGCCGCGCTCGCAAAACCTCTCGATGTCCAGCGACATCGGGCAAAACCCCTTCTGTAATCCCGGCCTTTTGCAGGAGAAGTCACGCTGCTGATTAACTCTGGCTCCTCTGTTCCTCCGTGCTGTGAAGTGTGAAAGGGATCAAGTCAAAGCCTCAGATGGAAGGTGCCAGCCAAGTTCAAAGTGTGGCTGTGTTAGTCCAGCTGTTCTTATTACAGTAAATAGGCATCTGAACTTTAATGAGGTCACTTCCTTGAATCTTGCTTGTGTGCGGCCCCAGGTGGCTTATCTGAGGTAATATGAATAATACGAACAAGATAAGATAAGGCTGTTAGCCCCAAACAATTTTATCAGCTTGTGATTTTAGCTGCCTACCTACTCCATCCTGACAGCGAGGGATAAAAGAAAACCTAAAACTCCAGCCTTGGAGACTTACAAAAGCCGTGTTAAAACCCGTACGAGAGCTCCAAGAAGAAATATTATCCTGGCTGGGGGAAGGGGGTGGAGGAGAATCAAGGGCACCAAGAAGAAAATACAGCTCACGGTTGAGGGAGTTGGCTTTTTTCCTTCCTTTGCAAATGTGTTCTTGCTCATTTCATTGTGAGCACCACGATATATTATCAGCTTTCATGGAAGTGAAGAGTCGTCGAGGTTTCATTAGTTATGTTTATGCCAATAGAAATAAATCTCCGCAGTCATCAGAACAGGTTTGTTCATACTCCCGGCCCCATCTAGGGAATTTCACCGGCCACATCCCTGTTGTGCTGGTGGAGCAGATACAGTTTGAGATATACTTTGGCCTTATTGATTTGAAGGCTTCTTCATTACTTCTCCAGCACTGCAGATCAATAGCTGTGCCTAGAGCAGCATAATAGATTTTTTAAAAAAATCAATTAAACAGAATATTTTTAACAGAGCCTGGTGAAAAATTCTGTTGCATTTTGATATGTGTGGTTTAAGCTTTGCTGCATTTACCTGCAACGCTTCTGCCTTACTAAGGGATGGGAGCCTTTGTTTCGGCGTCTGTGTACTGTGTTATTCACAGTTAATCTCCGAATTACTCAAGATTAGAAACAAGAATCACCTAGCTTTTCTCCTTTGCAACCCATGCTCACTACTGCAGCCTCGCTAGAAAGTGAAATAATGTTTGTGGTCTTAGCCCAATCCCCAGTGGACAATAATTCAGTTAAAATATGCCAAAATCTGTCATGCTTTTTCCTTGCTCCGTGCCTCTGAACACAAGGAGATGAGCTCCTTTTAAATTAGCTTTCATGCTTGAACGGTTTCCTTGTGCGTGCAGAGCCCGATCCTGGCCCCCACTGAGCTGGTGACAAATTCCCTATTGATTTCGGTAGCCTGGGACCAGGGTCAGACAGCAGCATGGCTGGAGGGCAGCCCTGGGGTTTGCTGCCATCCCGGAAAGGCACGGGCAGCCACTCCTGTCCCTGGGTCCTGTAGGACATGTAGGTCACGTTGTGGCCCTGGAGCTGGCAGCGCAGCTTTGGCAGCTGGGAACCTTCTGTGTCAGGTTTTTGCAGTGGTTTTGCAAGTGGGTAACGTGGTATAGCAGAGGTAGGTAAATCCTTATGGTAAGGAAAACATCTTTCAGAAGCTTTTCTGCAGTGGAAAGATATGATGAAGGACCCTGGTGATGTCCTGAATTGTAACGTTCAGCAAGACCTTTCTCCAGTCACCAGATCGTCTTACAGAAAGTGAAAACCAAACTTCCCCACCTTTATTCTTCCTTCTCCCACCTTCCCCCCTTCTCCAGCTCAATACCAGCTGCTCTGGATTGTCTCTGAGCCACCGGCTCCCACCATTTCTTCCTAAGCCATGGGTTGAATTATTTCTTTGAAATAGTTGCATGTCAAATGACACAGGTGAATATTTTCAGAATGTGCATTTTCAGGTCCCAGCACAGCAGCTGCAGCCACGTTGGGTTGGTTTGCTCGGGGCCTTTTTACTTTGCAGAGCGCAAGTATTTGTGGACATGGTTACCAATGCACTTAGACCTCATTCCGGAGGCTGCCAACTTGTGAGGGTTTCTCATTGATCCAAACGAGGTCTGCACATTGTGGACCTGAGGCACCAAAGCCTTATGGCAGAGGTGCAGATCCACCTCCTGATGTTGGGGTGGCCTTAGTGCATCACCAAGAGAGGCTGCTTCAGCCCCATTCCCAGTGAGATGTTCTCCCAGAGGTTGATTTGGAGGAGACTTCTCTGCATCGCTGTGACAGGAGCAGCTAGTTGGCCAAGGAGGAAGCTGAGAGGGGCTAATCTGAAGTAGACAACACCTTAAATATCTGCAGCTGGGAGGTCTGGAAACCACTTGGTTTCCTTCTTTCTGTCATCCACATGTGTTCGGGACATGAGAACCACTTCTAGAAAGCCATGACTTATCTCTGTTCCCCCATTTTTATGCTTTAACATCTCAGGCAATCCAAAGAGCTGGCCTTTTGTTTAAAAAAATTGTTTAAACCTGGAATGGGATGAGGAGCGAGGCAGAGCCCAGCATTGTTGAGCACATGAGTTGGAGCCCATCTAGCCCATCATATCCGCAGCAGCTCAAGTTTAAAGCCAAGCGGGGTGTTTTCTGTGTGGATACAAACTGGGTAAGAGGCTAAAATAACCAGAGAGCCAACAGGTCTGTCTCCAGCCATGGAGGTGAGCTTGGTGCCGCAGGGAGGGTTTGGCTTTGGGCTGCCAGCTGCGGGTGGGCTCTGTCAGCAGAGCAGGTCGAGGCGGCTGCGCTCGTACGCGCGATCTATTCATTCATTTTTCATGCCTCATTTTCAGGCCTGCCTGATTTATGAACCTCATTCTTCCTTCCCCTTGGTTTAAATTTATCTTCTGAAAACAAAGCCAAGGTTTAGAGCAGACCATCCCTTCCCTTGAGACAGAGAAGCCTCAGTTGGTTTAAGGCCACTGGCTTTAGCCGGGGCACAAGTGGGAACCCAGGAGCCTCTTGGGTGAGCAGCTGCCACCAGAAGTGATGATCTCCCTGCCCCAGGTCCTGCCTTTGCTCTGATAGCCACCTAGACCTTGGCGAGAGTTAAGCGAGCAGAAAGCTGCCCCGTTTGCCAGCAGCCAGGTTTCCCCAGGAAGCATCAGAGCTGAAATCTGGAGTGGGGTGGGAAACGAGGGGAGGAAAGGGAAGTGGAATGGGGGGAACATGGAGATAAGGGGAGCAGCTGGGTATTGTGGGGATGGGAGGTCTCCTGCCCCGACTCTGACTCTGGTCTCATTGTCCCACCAGCCTCTGGCTGGCCCCACCATGCTCGTTAACCCAGCAGAGACCATCACAGAGGCTGCACCAGCTCTTCCCTCCTACAGCCACCCAGGGCAGCTGCAATTTCTAGTTGATGGCAGCAGCACCCTTTGATGTCCTACACTGACACAGCTCCTCTGGAATCGCCTCTTCTCACTGTGGACCAGGAATAGGCACAAATTACCCACCTTTAGCTCTTGCGTGTTCCTTGTAGACAACCAGGGAGTGGTGTCATGAACTCAAGGGCTCTAATTTAGAGGGAAAAAACAGCCCGTGGACCTGAGATAGGGCTTGCAGTCTGCTATGGTGGCCTCACAGAAGCTGAGTTGTCCCTTAGTAGTCAGGCATGTGGCCTTCGGCCAGGGTGGTTGTGATGGCTCAGGGCTAGCTGGGTTTTGCAGGACTGAGGCCAGTCTCTGGCCCTTCCAAGGGTCACCATGATCCCGCAGCCACCTTCTCCACTGCGAGCTGCAGAGGTGCAAGCGCTGGGGGACAGCGGTTCCCGCGGGTGGCTCTGCCCTGGCGCGGGTCCCGGCGTGCCCGTGCATCGCCTGCCAGGCAGTGCTGACCTGCTGACGGTGTCGGCTGTGCCAGCGCGATGAATAATTACTCGGAGCGCTACGAAGAGACTTTGTTATTAGGAAGCTTTTTTTTTTGCCCCCTGTTTTTTTTTTCAGCTAATTTTTCCCCCGTTCTTAATTTGCGCCTTGCTCCTCGGAGTCGTTTCAGATCTGTCAAACGCTCTCCCTGAAATGCTTGTTTTTGTTTGACTAACACGTTCTGGGGGAGGGGGACGCACGGCGCTTTGGAAGAGCCGGTCTGTTTGCTTTGGTGATAGCAGTGATATTTGGGAGAGACAGATGGAAGGCACTTTTTATTTTCTGCAGACACTTCATGATCCAAGCTGCTCATATTGTATAAGAGAGGCCAGATGCCTTGTTAATTCATAGACATGTTTACAGCATGGAGCTTCTAATAGGTGAATATGAATACTAAATAGTGATTAGTGCTTGTCTGACAGACGTCTCCCTCCTGACTGAAATTGGATCTAAGTTTGACCTTTGGTGAGGGAGGAAGGTATTCTGGTATATAATAAGCTTGCTTTTTTTTTTTTTTTTCCCTTCATATATCTTCTCTGCGTGTAGAAAGACAAATCCTTTTCCTTCCTGCTGAAGGATGTATTTGTGCTGAGGACACACCAGTCTGCCAAGCCTGCCTGTCCCTGTGCTGCTGCGGGAACGGAGCGGGAAACACCCAACTGGGTAGAGGAAAGCTGTGTTAAATGGCGAGCGTGAGCCTGATGGTGATTTAATGCTCAAGGGAGGGATGGCATTTGAGTTTCTGGAGAGGTAGCAAGAAGCACTGTGGCTTTCCCTCTGCACCAGTGGGCTTTTCTGGGATGCTTCTGGCTGGAGAAGAGCCAGTGTGACCCATGGGTACCTCCGCATCAAGGGCAGGGGGTGAGGGTCAGTGCCATGGGCTCTTGACACCAAACCACACACGTGGCATGGAGGGATTATGATGGGAGAAGGGAAGGGCAATGGAGAGAGAGGAAAATAAATATCAGAGAGACTTAATTTAAGACTAATCTTCAGCACTGCTGGTGAAAGGGGCCGCAAGCTTTTGAAAGGCTGGACCACAGTGGCAGGACCCTGTTTGTCCCATCCCTGGGGCTTTGCATCACCTCCCTGCAGGACCCAGAGCTATCATGTACATGAAAATCCCATCTAGGAGCAGAATCCAATGTATGTTTAATTGTCCTTGATGTGATATAACACCTGAAAACAAGAGGGTAGTCAGCACCTCGGGAGGGGAGCAATGCTCAAGGCCGTGGCCGCCTGGAGGTGGGAAGGTGGTTGGTGCAAGTGAAAGTGAGGAAAGCAGAAGCAGGTCTCAAAAGCACTTTGGTTTCTTTTTTTTGGTAATCTGCTCTTTAAAGATAAGCAAACACTGACTTCTCATCTCTCCCTGAGGAACCCTTCCCATTTGGGGAATAGCAGCCTGCCTTTGGGAGGTTTGCAAAGTTGAGGGAGAGTTGCAAGGGGTGGCTGGCTGTCAGCAAGGTCCCTGGGGCTGTGCCACTTCTCCCCAGGGACTGCTCGAGTGGCACTGAACTTGTGGGACCTGGGAAACAGAGCAGGGCACCCACACAGCCCCAGGGAGCACCTCGGGTGACCTGCCCAGCCCCAGCGAGTCCGAGGCACGCCGGGAGCACCGCCTTGATCACACCGTCTCTCTTATGGGCACTAGACATTGCCCCGTCTGCTTTGGCCGGCAGAGCTTTTGTGATGCTCAGCAAAGTGAGGATGCTGAGGGAAAGCCGGGTGTGCAGTAGTCCTGCTTCCAGGGTTTTTGGCCATGCTAAGTGGCTCCGGCGAGGGGCAATCCTGCGTCGCGGGCTGTGCACATCCAGGGAGATGGCCTCAAGCCAGCAGGCAAGCGGAGGCAGCCCAGCAGGCAGCCAAAGTGCAGAGAGAAGGAAAAGGGGGTCAGGCCCTACCTTCCCAGCCAGGCTCTCCACCCCAGCCTGGCTCCCCACAGGCGCAAGGCAGTGGCACTTACAATGTCTCTGCTTTACTATCCTTTTATACCTGTAAAATCATCCAACGCCCACCCAGAGCACTTTATGGCTACTTTGGGGCCAAGGAACAGTTATCACCGAGCAATCATCCCACAAAGCTGAGCAGCTGCAATCATCCCACAAAGCTGAGCAGAGCTGCACCCCAGATAACGAAGATGGAGCTCATCCCAGCACCCACCATCCTCCGCCCCTTCTCAACACATGGCGGTTCCCAGTCCAGGCTGCTCATCATTTTCCTGGCTTCGGAGGTTTCTCGTGGTGGCAGACACCCAGTCCCCACCAGCTGTGTAGGAGAGCGAAGGGCCTGACTCCTGCCGCATCCACGCTGACTTGGAGCCCCACAAACAGAGCTACTGGTTCCTCCAGAGATGCAAACCCAGCCTGCTGCTTGTGATCACGGCGGGGTGCAGCGCTTGGCTTGACTTGCTTTTATCCCTTTCCTTTTCACTTCATCCTTAAAATTGGTTGTTAAGTTTATTCCCCAATTAGACCAGGATAGGATAAAATGTTTGGTTTGGGAGGTTTCTTTTTTCCTTTCTCTCTTTTAAAGGCTTGCTCTTGCTGTGAATTTATTGGGTATTGCTGACTGCAAAGGAAATCTTGTGGTTTTTTTCGTTCCCTGCTTGTTGTTCATATGTGAAGGTGCAGAGGATGTCTTAACCCTTGAGTGACCTCAGCTCTCACAAAAGGCAAAGAGAGCACAACTGGTTGAGCAAAATCAGCCCACGACTCTCATTTGTGAGCTCAGCCTCCCCTCTGCTCGCCCTGGAAGCTGAAGCAGGAATGCAGTTTTGGCAAGCAACCTCAAAAAGTAAATTGCTTGCTCTGTGGACCGAAAAACACACTCTTTCTCCTCTAACCACTGCCTCTCTGCAGGGAAACAAGCCAACAAATGAACAAGAAAAGAGACCTGGCCTCAAGAGCTTAGGAAAGCAAAGAGGCAGCGGCTTGTGGGGGGTGTCCTGGCAGGTCAGCGGGGCTGCTGCTGCAGCCGTGCCCCCACCCTGGGAACAGCCTCTGCCCTGGAAAGGAGGAGAAAATGGATTTGCTGCATAAAACACCATTAAGGACTTTGTGTTAGGTACCAGCTGAGTGCACTTTAGTGGCCATAAATCAAATTATGTGTATATATTATGTGTGTATGTTTGTACATATATATAACATCTATAAGCTCGTTGCAGGTTCTTGCCTCCTTCCAGTTGGAAGGGTACAAAGCCCACAACGTCTTGAACTGGCATTAGTGCCTTCCCCAGGGTTGACCTGCGGATGATCATAGAATCATAAAATCATTTTGGTTGGAAAAGACCTTTAAGATCACAGAGTCCAGCCATTAACCCAGCACTGCCAGGTCACCACTAAACCATGGCATCACATCTCCAGGGCTTTGAAACCCCTCCAAGGATGAGGATTCCACCACTGCCCTGGGCAGCCTGGGCCAGGCCTTGACAACTCTTTTAGGGAAGAATTTTTTCCTAAACCTCCCCTGGACTTTCTGGGGTGTTTGCCTGGGCTGGTGCAGGCAGATGCTCAGGGTTATACCTGCCTGCTCCCACCACTGGAGGCTGCTTCCGGTTTAGCCCACATCCCTTCACAAAATAACGGTCAGCCAAATTCTGGCACCTGGTCCCACGTGTGCACTGGGCTGGACGGGATGAGGTGGCTGTGGCTCAGAGGTGGCAGGGGGGTTGCAGGTCTCCCAGCGATGCCCTGGGAGAGCAGAAGGGCAGAGCTGATTTTGGGGGCAGAAGCTGGCTCTCGCTAAGGCTGTTTCTGACCTCCAGCACATTCTTGTGCGAGCTCTTTGCTGATCGTGTGGTGACACTGCTGTGGCTTGCAGTCATGCCCTGGTATGTATGAAAACCCCTCCAGGTCAGCAGGCAGGGGAAATGTCCTGCTTTTTTACCAAAACACAAAATGACTCCTCCGTTCTGCGTCTGTAACATTTAGATGGGGGCCCCGGCTGCCGTGCTGAACTTTGCCAAAAAAATACGCTGGTGTTTGGGGCTGGGATTTTGACTCAGACCCATCTTGAGTAATATCATTTCTCTTGTTTCTGAAACCAGAATGCACTGCACTCGTTGGTGAGGTCAGGTACTTGGGGATTGTAATGACTGTGTAACCCAGCAGCCTGGAGAGAGATGTCTCACGAGGGGCAGCCGGAGGGGGAAGAAAAGTTAGTTCTTTATGAAATGCAGATGTTTTTAAATAGTTGTAACTAACTGGACTGGATGCAGAGCATTGCAGATATTAAAACTAAATTGGCTTTTGTTTTTAAACGTTTGCTCTGTACTGCAAGGGGTCACTCAATTCTGTAGCGCATGATTGCAGTCCCGTCATGGTGCTTTTTCTTCCCCATCCAAAAGCTGAGGACCACCTAAATGCTGTGTGCAGGGCTGTGTCCCTCAGCTCCATCCCTCAGCCCAGCTCAGGCTGGAAACAGGCTTCAGGAGGATGTGGAGGCAAGATGGGCAGCATGGAAAAGAAAAACAAAACCCCCCAGCGCTCCTTGCTGAATAGGAGTGAGCTCTCCAACCCCAAGTTATGAATTTTGTCAATGAAATTAGCCAACAATGTTTGGGAAAGAATAAAAATAAAGCAGTGAGGGCTCAAAGAAAAACTAGCTGAGCCCCGGAGTGAATGGGGGCTTTGTTCGGGCTTCGGTCCCTTCAATAGGCAGCCTGAAACCCTGTGAGTCCCTGCGCGCTGCTGGCCAGGCACGGGGCCTCCCTTAATGGGCCAGTGGAAAAATGGGCCTTGCTCGCATTTGACAGGCTAACCAGCAAAAGAATAAAGTTAATTTACTGTTAAAGTTAATTTGTTGGGTAAGAGAAGGAAACGAGAAGCATGTTATCATAAGCTCAGCAGCAGAGAGGCTGGCCCGTGGGGAAGGGTGTCCGGGGCGAGGGCTGCCCCTCGCCCCATTAATAACGGGGTTCGTTATACCCGTGGGTCCCACAGCGCATCTGGGCAGCGGCTTGCACAGCCCGAGGACCCCTGTAATACTCTGCATGGAGAACAAACCACCTTTCTGTAGGAAATTCCTGGCACGGCAGCACTGGGGATGTGGGGATGTCGTGATGCCGCCGGCGCTGGGGATGCGTGGAAGCCCAGCCTCATCACCGGCTGCATCTTCCAAGGGCCAGCCCCAGCCTGGCACTGGAGGTACCAGCAGATGTGATACCATGAGCTGGCTCCAGCCTGGCCCGTGTTTCAGTAGCTGCAACGGAGGCAGGCATCCACCCCCGGCCGCACCGGGTTTGTTTTGCACACACAGGTGGGCTCTGCGGGGCCGTGAGAAGCAGGACATTCCCGGGCTGTGATTTTATCCCTGGCCACACACTGGAGCCTGTGGAGGGTCGGGAAGCAGTTCCCGCACCCTGCCAGCTCGCGTTGCCCTCACCCATTAGGTTAGTGCCAGGGGAACAGGTACCATGTTGTGCAAAAGGGCTTTTGTAGGGAACACGGGTTTTTGCACACAGAGGCCCCGTGCGTGGTTTTGTTGGAGTATCTGCTGCTTCCAAACAAAGGGCTCCTTTCTTCCCAGCAAACAGAGGTAGCTGGTATGGGCTGAATACAACCTGCCTCCAGCCTTTGTTCTGCGGTACCTAACACACCCCGTTACTCGGTGCTTGGCATCGTGCAAACACACAGTGGATGAAAAGATTGTCGATCCCTTGTGGGGCTTGGCGGAGCTGCCTCATTTTGTCCAACCATTGTCCATGGCCCTTCCTGCAGCTGGGGATGCCCCAGTCAAGGATGATGGTTGTGCAGGGTGAAGGATTCCCTGCCTGGCACTGACCTGGCACGCCGGGAGCTGTGCAAGTGCCTTCCCTCCCCATCCCGGCCCCCGGGCACACTGCCATGCTGCCGTGGTTTCAGACAGGAATGGCTTGTCTTCGGAGGCTGCTGCTGAGCAGGGGAAATTAGGGCATTTCTGAGTCTATCCGGCTCGCTGCAGGGTGCTGGAGAGGGGGAGCAGGGCAGCAGAGCTGCTCAGCCCCTCGATGGTGGAGCTGAGCCAGCCCCGTGAGCCGGTGGAGAGGTCCAGCTTCTGCAAGGGCTTTCCTGTGGTCCAGCGAGAAGCTGTTGGGTCACACCACCTTTCCTGCCACGTAATGAAGCAGAGAGGCACCAGGACCATTTCTGGATCACACGTCATTTGGGAGGATATTTAATAATTTGTTACAATATTTTAAAATCTGGGTTAAGCCCAGAAACAGCAGAGCAGAGGCAACCGCCGGGCAGCCAGCAGAACGGCACCATCTCCCCTTCCTACCTTTGAGAGGCCATGTTGTGACCAAAGTAATCCTCCTTTCTGTTCACATCACCTTTCCGGATTTATCATTTTAATGTTCTCTGGGCCACCAAGCCCCACAGCTGTAAATTAATTTTAAAAGTAATACAGGTTTTAAAACTTCCATCTGCTTTAATGAGCTTGGGGGAATCCTGTTGTATTAAAAAACATGCATGCAATTATTTTTCCATCTTGGGTTTCGCCCGTTCCCAGCACCACTCTGCGATGACATCTTCTTCCCCTCTCCAAAGTGTTTTCTTCTGATAATGTGGCATTGTATCCTGATGGTGTGTGTTTTGCCGCACGTGGGCAAGGCTAGAGAGGACTTCTCTGAGGACGGAGCAGTATCATTAGCAGGTCCCTCGGTGGCTTCCCAGTCACCTTTCCATTAATCCAGTTCTGCATCACAGAATTACGAAGCGGCTAATGAACAGCTCCAGTGCCGGGAGCCTGGAGGTACCGTATTAACTGGACGTCTCTTTGAACTGTGTGATTTCTGGTGGGAAAACTTCATGGAAAAACGAGACTGTGTTTGTTTTCACAGCCTTCTGCATATGTTTTTAAATATTTGCTCATAGTAATTCTGGGGTTTTTTTCTTTTTTTTTTTTTTTTTTTATTAGCAATTAGCCTAATAAGCCACCTTCTCATTGCTCCGCATGTAGATTAACCACTTCAGAGAGTACAAAATAAACAGTTTGCAACGTGTGCATGTATCTTCTGGAAAAGATGTGTAACTTGCTTCCACTGAGACAAAGTCCTCCTAACATCAGGGTTTTGCTCTAATCATTAGCGCCTGAGAATTTTTTTTCCCCTTTTATTTCCCCTAAGACAACTTCTTACAGCATTCGTTAACCTGAATTTTTAACACAATTAATTCTTATTTAGCCAGTGCATTCAAAATGATGTTCTTTATAAGTAACAAATAAAAAGCCTGGGAATGTGCAACCTCCTTCTGCTGCCTGAGCATTTAGAAGATTCATTTCTACTGAGAACAGTGTTGAGCAACTCGGACAGATTTCAGCTGTTGCATTAAAAATGAGTCTGTAAGAGACAGCCCTTGGATGAGCTGAGTCTTTTAGAGAGATTAGAGATGTAGCATCCTAGAAGAGCACACGTACCCCAAAATCAGTACGCTGTGTTGCCTGCCCTTACCGCCTGATGGAAATCAAGCCACCTTTAATAGCAAAATTACAGTGACTAAAATATTCCTGATCCTGATCATGTCCTGAGCTGGAAAGGCAGAGTCACTTTCCTGAATTCTCTGTCAAGCACAATAAATCTCGTTTTCCAAAATAAGTAGGGGACAGCAGGAAGAAATAGGCAGCAATGACTGCAAGAGCTCAATTTCTTTGGCAAATCAGGTTAAAAACAACCAAGCTGTTTATAGTTACTCCTTGTCAATCGCAGTATTGCCACTTCTGGTTGAGCATCTCCCCACCCCTAAAGCAGAAGTCCTGGACGCAGCACTCTATGTTTTCACATTGATTTTTGCTGTTCAACTTGAGCTACCTGGCACTCGATTCACAGAATCACAGAATCCCCGCATGATGGGGGTTGGAAGGGACCTCTGGAGATCATCTCATCCAACACCCAGAGCAGGGTGCCCAGGATCGTGTCCAGGCGAGTTCAGAATCTCTCCAGAGAAGGAGACTCCACAACCTCTCTGGGCAGCCTGGGCC
>JAVSBS010002402.1:0-115671 GCA_033124195.1 Coracias cyanogaster | reverse complement strand
TCCCTGGTGATTCATGGGAGTCGTAGTTCTTTTTAGCTGACTTAAAAAGACATTTCAAAATAATGGGTCCATTTACCGCAGCCTCTGTAATTGCATCTGGCTGCAAAAATCACATCTCCTTATCATACTGTTAAAGCATCATTAGAACTCATTGGCACATCAGGCTTTGACTGCTAAACACTTAGGTAGATTAAGAAACTGCTTAGAAGAATTCAGAAGAGTCCATGCAAGGTTGTTAAACATGAAGGAACAGGAAAGTTCCGCTAGGTGAGAAAGGCCCTTAGGTCTGGAAATCTGAGGAGATAGTACTGTGTATTATGGGAAAATGTCATAGAAAGTCACCCTGGTCCTATGCTGTCCATCTTCTGTTGACCATTGCCATGGACAGGATACCAGGCTAGTCAAGCTTGTGATTTTACTGTAACTATCATTCTATTCCTATGTATATGTTTGATTTTTAATTAATTAATAGTCAGAGCTGAATGTATCTGTAGCTTAGCTTACCAGAAAATTTATCTTCCTGATTCCAACTAGCCAATTTTATTATCTCATATCCGTTTATAAGCTCTGCTTCTTATCAGCTTTCTTTGTGACTGAAGGTCTTGATTTCTGCTGCATTTTTCATGTATATTTTTGATGATTTTCCTGAAGGAATAGGTGAATTCTGTCCCCATTTCTTGTTCTTCCTGGTATCTTTTTTCCAGCTACTCTTTCCATTTGTCCATTTTACTGTTACTCCTGTTATTAATTACAGCATTTTCAGAGGACTGTCTAAAGCTCTGACCAAGGTATTGTTTGGCCTGAACTTTTCCTCTGGACCACTTTGGAAATATTTTTATGTTGTAAAGTAGTCTGTGCTTTTCTAAGTTTTTAAATTTCATGGGACTGTAATCATAGTGGTGAAGCTGCATCTTTAGGCATACAGTCTGGGGCATTACCTTACTTACAAGAGAATTATCCATGATCAACTGAAATTTCTTGAAGCTTGAAAACAGAGTGAAATGTTAAGAAGGAAGGAGTGCAGCTATAGAGCAAAACCATGCTTCAAGGAAATGAATTAAATAACATTAGCAGTACAAGAGGAAAGATTTTCTGGATCATCAGTTTTGTACTTTTTTTGGAAGGAGGAAGGTAATTTGAATCTTTTTTTCATGTTGATGGATTTATTCTAAATTTTTTATATTCCAGAAAAATGGATGGTAGTTATAGCTAGTTACTCATGTCTGCAATGGAATAAAAGAAGCAAACATTCCTATATTAAGTTTCACAGTCTGTTGCTCTACGTTTATGTAAAATCGTGCCATTTAGCTATGTGGAAGAGGCATAATGATGAAAATGGTAGAATATGAGAAAAAGCATGGAAGAAATTCCTAAGAATTTAGTCCAAAAAAGTAGGCTAACTATATTTGAAATAAAGTATGGCCACATATTGAAAAAGTATGTAAAAAGCTGTCTGCATTATGAATAGAGTTTTAAAATTTAGGAACTGAAGAGGCCTAACAACCCACCCAAACTGTAGCATCTCTGCAAGAAGAGCTCTTTGAATCATTTAAAATAATTTAAAAGCGGATAAGAGTATATTACTGATCAAAACTTTGAAGTCCTTTCAGCTAAAATATTTCTGCTTCTCTGAGCAGATTACATCACATGTATAATCTCTGGGGATACAGCTCCTGTGCAGAATTATTCAGGAAGATAAATCATCTAGTTCAACCTCCTGCTCAAGACAGAATCAACAGATCATGTTGCTTATGCATGTTGGGTCTTGAAAACCTCCAAGAATGGAAATTTGATACCATCTCTGTGCAACTTGTTCCTAATATTATTTTCCTCACAATTAATTATTTTTCCTGTATCTAGTTAAAGACCCTCCCCCCTATTTTCAATTTATAATTGTTGTCACTCATTTTTCTGCTGTGCACCTCAGTAACATGCCTGGTTCTGTCTCCTTAGTAGCCACCTTTTAAATACTGGAAGGCTGCTACATATTCCTCACAATCCTTTTTTTCCAGGCTGAACAAGTTCGGCTGCCTCTGACTTTATTATTAGGGCAAGGACTCCAGCCCCTGACAGCTTGGGAGCCTCCTGCTAAATTTGCTTCAGTTGATAAATGCCGTGTATGGGGGGGGCAGGTGAGGATCCAAAATTAGACAAAATATTACAGAGGTTATCTAAAAAGTGTTTAGTAAAGGGGAATAATTGCTTTTCTCAATCTACTGGCTACTCAGATGTGAATATAGCCCAGTATATTGTTAGCTGACTGTCCTTAGGACCCCCAGGTCTTTTTCAGCAGAGCTGCTCCCCAATGAGTCGTTCCCAGGTTTGTATTCATTTAGAGGTTAGTCCATCCTAGGTGCGGGACTTTAAATGTCTCATTGTTGAATTTCATGACAACCTATTGGCCTAATTCTCCACCCTTTCCCTTTAAGTGGCAGCCCTGTCCTCAAATATGTTGACTGCATCCTCCAAATTAGTGTTGTCATATTGATAAGGGTTTTGTCTCCTCCAGGCATTAATCAAGATGCTAAGCAAGTTAAATACCAGAATAGACCCCGGAGGATTACCACTTGTGACTGATCTATGAACAGTATGAATCATTTACCACTACCCTTCGAGTCTGGAGTCTTGTTGTCCAAACTATGATGGCTAGTACAGGGTATTTGAGCACCTTTGTGTATGCAATCTAGTTATATGAATGTGGAGTTTTTCCAAGATAATCAGGGCTGGTGGGAGTGATAATAAGCTAATGTGTCGTTCTGTCAGACTAATAATGTTCAAATGAACTTGGACCCAAGCTAGTAAAAGCCTTGAAGTGCTGCACAGCAATTTATGGATTTGCTAATTCAAATCTCTCCATATTGCATCTGAGAAGCATCTTTAAGTACAGATAGATCGCTGAAGACTCAACAGATCAGCTGTTTTTATTTATAGGCAACTAGCTGGCTTATTCAGTTTCTCTTCCAAGTTTTCACAGCTTTAAAATGGGTTTTAAAAATTCTTTAAAAAAAATTTCTCTTACTATATTCTGTCTGCCTCTTTTGTATTAGTAAATATTTTCATATATAACTTAAACATATTAACTTGTATAACTTAATATTAAATGGAATAATTATTGTCTTCCATCTTTCCTCTTCTTAATTATACTGGTTTTGTTTTCTTTGCTCTCCACTCTGCTCCTTCTCTTCCCTATTCTTTTTCTTCAAGCTTTTATTCTATGTGACAATAATTGGCTTCTTTTTTAGTGGAATACACTTGCGTTGGATGTGATTTAGAACAAACTTGAATACATTCCAGTGTCTTTTGTTATTGCCTTTAAGTGGATTTTTGAGTTAATCCTTTAGAATTAATTATTTTTAAAGAATATTGAGGCTTCTTAAAAGCAACAATAAAAATTGCTGTGGCTCTGGTAATGTTTAGAAAAATCACAAACCTTAATTGGTTATTAGTGGAATTATAACTGATACTGTTAAGCGGCTCCTGGACCTTGAGCTCTGTCTTTAATTAGAGGCAGTAGTGTCTCCTTTCCTCTGAGATTTCTTTATGAAAGTATCTTGCTTAATAACACAGGGTTATCATCTTTCAGTTGTCTTCTGAATGAAACCTTCCAAATTGTATTTGCCTTGTCAGGCTTCTTACAGCTTTTTTCTGTACCAAATATTTTGGCCAAATCAAAGCACATACTCCTACTGTCTGATTTTTTCCTCACTTTTATTTGTCCTATTTGCATGGTCTGCACTTGATTTGTTAGTAACATATGATAAGGTTTCTAATTTACCATGTTTTGGTTTAATTTTTTTTTTTCCTTCCTTAGACTTTCTTTTTCTCTGAATATTTATGAGATACTTTCCACACTTTTGATTAAAGTAAACCCCTACTCACTGGAAACTCATCTCATTATACATACAGTTTGGCATATTTAATGTAAGGGTTCTAGAAAGAAGTATTTAGATTATTTTATACACATCCAGTGTGGTGGAATATTAATTTGGGGAAGGGAAAAAGTAGAGTTCTGCACCAGAACTATAAACAAAAGAAGAGATGCTGATAGTGGGAGAATGATGTTGCGTGACATATATAGACAGGGAACTTTCACGTGTAAGATAATTGAAGCAAAAAGAAATTTTTAAATCAAGGAGATAAAAGGAGGAGGGAGACAAGCTGAAACCTAAGAAATCCTGTAGGAAGATAATTGATAGTTAGAGATGAATAGCAGGAGCAGACTCTTGCAAACTTTTTAGGTCAGGAGGAGGAGTAAGAATCTGAGGAAAACCTATATTATTTGTGGTATCTTAAAGTCATTTAGAATATATTATATGGCATATTACTTTTGTTTGTAATTAGATAATATCTAAACTTACTGAACATTTCTTTGCTGGTACTTAAAATTCTACACTAACCAATATTTCTTTGATGGATATTGAATTATTTAATCCTGAAGCAGATGCTCCGTACAAAATATTCTATTCTAAGCATTTTAAATAAATAATATTGTTCTTTTCCCATTTTGTCTTGATTAAAAATATATGTAATGTTTTCAATTAAATGAATGATGTACATTGCTTTTATACTGACTTTAGCAGAGCCATGCATATGCAAATTTTTGAAGGCTGTCAGTCAGATAGATAGGTTCATGGGGCCAGGCTTTTGATCATCCAGGGGCATGCTTCATAATGTCCAAACCACTAGAACAGGTCAGGGTCTAGTATCTGTTAAATTCAGTGGAAGTTATGCACGTAAAGTCTTTTCCTGTATGGGGCAGTACTGATCAGGTGTGTTGATCTGCTTGCAGGTAGGGAGGCCCTACAGAGAGATCTGAAAGGAAGAAGGGAAGTAATTTTGAATTGGACTCAATAACAGCCTGAAAGGCAGCAGAGTGATTTGGACATGATAATGCAAATTCACATTTAAAAGTGTTGTGACAGTGGGCAGTGCTATTCTGGACTTGTCAAACTAAGAGTCTGGTAGTCATGTGGATACAGTTAATGCTAGCTTTTGAGTACTGAAATCCTCTCCCATGGCTGTAGAAGAAATGGAATTGAGATAGTGGTGTGCATGTGCTATATAATTTGAGTATAGAAAAGTGAACTTGTGCAAACAGGTATTATGGGAGAAAGCGTTGTTTCACATTTTGGAATACATTGCGTGGCACATGAATATTCAATATAGCACTTAGTTTGCCAAAAATGGGCATGTGCTTCTCATAAATACTTGCAAGGCATTTATAAAATAAATTATGTAAGATTTTGACACTTAAAATTGGTAAACACTTTAATTTTTATAAAGCACAAAACCAGTAGTGAATTGGTAAAATGCATTTGGACTGCATTTTAGCCTGTTGTGTTAAAGTTATAAAATGAATTTATATAACTTAATTTTTCTCAGAAGCTATCACTGTATTGCTGTTTAAACCATAGTCTAACTAGACAAAAATGCATTTTTAAATATCTACCTAAGTAATATGTATTTACCTATCTCATTTTATAGTGAAAATTAGGGTAAGATTAAATTAAGAGTATAATTGATAGTAACAGTTTGATTTAATTTAATCATTTTATTACCTGATAAGGGAAGAAAGACATAGCTGTTTACCTGTAGTTTAATGATGGTAGAGTGAGACTATCTTTAAATGGTTGTTCTTTGTGCAGATTTTTGTACACTTTGCACTTAATTTAAAAGTGATAATTCCAACTCTGTTTGTAGCCCTGTTATCATCCATTTAAATGTTCAGATATATAGATTATTTTCATCATATGGTTCCACGTCATATAAAAATAAAAAAGAATTTCTGACAAGATTCTACCCTCAAATATTTTTCCTAACAGCCATCTCAAGGAATCTGACTTGTACTCATATGCTAAATGACAAAACTGTAAATAAACCCTTTGACCTCTAAATTGTAGTGTATGAATGCTAAAATGCTTTCTTTATACAGTCTAGGCCTGAACTGGAAGAAATGTGTATAGATCAAGATTATCATCACTGCTTTTTCAAACTTAGTATTAGATATTTCTCTTTGAGGTTTGTCCATATTTGACCAATGCAAAGCCCAGGTTTATTCTACTTTTAAAAGGAGCATGTTCCTTCTTCTCCGTAGAGGTTCTGAAGCACAGGTAATTAACTACCAGTAAGGCTTTGAGATTTGTTTTTGTGTTTCCCAATTATTCAGCTAGCTTGAAAAGCAGCATTCATTTTCTACTCAGTTTTGTGTTGTCCATGCAGTTGCACACCTCAGTTTGGGCATGCTTCACTGCTTTTTCTGTCTTGCAGAGATAATCTTCCCACTTATTTTTATCTGTCCTTCAAGGTCTAGTGATCCAGATGTTGTAATTGCCTAAAAAGGTGAACAAGGTAATACTTTCACTGTTGTGATGTCACTAGAAACCATATTTAGTGAGTTTAGTCATAAAAAAACCAACATAAATAAGTTCATTTTTGCATCTTGGTTTCAAAGAATCATAGAATATCAGGTTGGAAGGGACCTCAAGGATAATCTGGCCCAACATTTATTGGGAAAAGCATGGTCTAGATAAGATGGTCCAGCATCCTGTGCAGCTGAATCTTAAAAGTGTCCATTGTTGGGGACTACTCCATTTCCCTGGGAAGATTGTTCCAATGGCTCATTGTCCTTGTTATGAAAACTTTTCCTCATGTCTACTCAGAATCTCCACAGGAGTAGCTTGCACCCATTACCTCTTGTCTTTCCATGTGGCTCCCTGTAAAAACGTAGTCTCCATCTTCTTTATAGCCACCCCTTAAATACTGGAACAATTTCTTCCTTGTGTCTGTCTTCTGTTGGTAGAAGAGACTCTTATTGATTGACTGGCCCATGTTCTAGCACTTGGCTCTCAGGTCATCTTAAGTGCTGGAGAGTGAAATAAGCACATGCTTCTGTAGGAGCTTCTTACTTGCTTTTTTGTCTGCAGCAATAGTGTGAACTGAAGGGATGACCTACGAATACCCTGTTATTAACATAGGGTTCTTCATATTTGCTTCCTTACCTCTCTGAACCTGAGAGCTGTCTATTTGACTAGAAACAATATTGTCTGATCAAATCCACACTGTACAAGTACTGATGTACAGTCTCAGGGTGATACTCCAGATGTCATGGAGGATCCTCTTCTTGCTTTGGTCCTGGGAAGAGTTTAAATCTGTATGACATATGGAGATAAAGAGTAAAGTTGGGTTCAACTGTCAAAAGGAATCAACCTCTTTATTTCGTGATGATGGCTTGGAAAGATTTTTGTCTCATGTGGACATTTTGAAGCAGAAAGCAGTATCTGGGACAGGAGCTATAGCCTTCCTTGACCCTAAATTTAGCACTGAGCTGTGGAAGACTATCTCGTGTACACACAGCTGTCCTCAGCACTTCTGTTTTCATCTGAGCTCTAGCCAGGACATACAATGAGAAAAGTCCTGTATTCAGAGTAGTGCATGGAACTCAGTAATCTGTAGATTTTGGTAGTCTCTTTAATGATAATTCTTGGAAGGAGGAATATGATTATTTATCATGGCTGTTACATTTTTCTAATAAGTTATTTCAGTACGGAAGTATTTTTCCATATACTTTCCTTACTTTCCTTTCTCTATTTTAGTAGAGAATTCCTACTGAAGGAAATACTATTTTATGATTGAGGTGTTACTGTATACTTTGAATGGATGAGAGAGAATCAGTGTATTCAGCTTGTGAGGGTTATCCAAAAATTCCATATGAGGGGAATATATTTTGCAGAAATATGAATGTAGATGGTCTTGGATCAAGAAACTATAATTATCTCGTTCTTTTGGAAATTTATTCTACATTACTCTCCACACCTGAATACATATAGCATGTAGCTTTGTGATTCCCAAAAGCATTGTGGCTATTTGGAATACAGTAGGAAATTGTCATCCACATGAATAACGAACAATAGCTACGTAAGAGTAAGGCAGATGCAGTTGTTTTCCACTCTTCTAAACTCTAATGTTAAAAAGAGCATCAGCTATTTTAGGATCAGGAATAGGCCATCTGCCCAAATTGCCTGCCCTTTCAGCTTCGTCTTACTCTGATATTATTGTTATTATTTTCATCTGAATGCCATTACATTTTAATGCTTTGTTTCCTTGAAAGATACTTAATCTTATTAGCTGATTAGTTTTACACTGGAGCTTTCTTTAAGAATTCTAGGTCTTTCTTTAATATATTTTGCTATTCAAATATTTTGCCTCCAAATATGATGTTTGTTTGATAATTTTTTTTCATTAATTCAGACAACATCTGTCCTATTTTGGAAATGATGTGACAGTCTGACAACAATAGTAGCAGGAAATAAGCAAAGGACCCACAAGGATCATGGGATGGAGAAGAGAAGGGTATTTACATCAAGACAAAGAAAAGGACTTTGGGGAAAACAGTCTAAAAATAATTGAAACTGAGAGATTAAAAAAAAAGGTGAGATAGACTTGTAAAAAGCATTTTTCAGCTGTCAGAAGAATTTCATCTGTAGTTTTCAGCTTTGTCTGAAGGGAGGAATGACTTGATAAAAGATTCAGTTGCTTTGAAGACTGCTGATTTATAGTCTTGAATGTCTTTGTGGGATGAGCATTATACTTGAAAGTCTTTGTGGGCTGAGCTTTAGAAAGAACTAAACATTTTCCAATAGAACTTTTTAACATCTGAAATTGTTCATTCAGTGAATATCAAATGTTCTACAGGAATGTCAGTGTTTCATATCAGCTTTTTATGTCAGGGTTTTTATTAATTTATGTTGTGTAAATACTCGTATTTGCTCTGTCACAGTAATTTGGCAAATGAAAATGGAAGGTTTTCTTCCTAAATATCTAAAGAAATAATATAAACACATTTTAATGTTGCACGAACACTGAAACTTTCATACGTTCCCCCTTCCCTTTTTTTTTTCTAAATAGGAATGAACTTCATTAACTGTAAAATAACATTTTCGTGAAAAAGTCAGTTCCTATCAAATAGCTAATTTTCTTTGGAATGTAATGGAATTTCTTTTTGTATGTGATTGTTTTTTCATGGTAATGTTCCTAAAAATAAGCATCTAGAGTTTTGGGGTTTTTGTTTTTCTAAAGAGGAATGCACTTCATTAACTGTAAAATAACATTTTAGATAAAAATCAGCTCCCATCAGATAGCTATTTTTTGTTGGAATGTATGCTTTCTGCTATGGAAAGTTCCTTGTCTTGTCAGTGCGACATCTTCACTCTGGTTTTAGTCCATTCAGTTCAGTAATAAGAATTGTCTTCTTCCTTAAGAGATGATACTTCTAAAATTTTTCTCTCTAAAACCTTAATTCTTATGGTACTGTCTAGTGTGTGATCTTATTTTCTAGACTACATAGGCACCTTTTCCTGAAATGTCTTTTCTGGTTTCAGATAACAAAAATATTTTATAAGACTATTGTTAATCATTTTATGTCTTGTCTTACTGACCAGCACAAGATTGAGGGGTGAATCTCCTCCATCTTAAGGCTACACAAGCAAATTAATTTTATTAGTGACTTACCTAAAACAGAAACTTGTATGCAATTAGCATTTCGCTTTGTTAGCTGATGGAATATTGGAGTTGATTTTTGTAAATGTTTTATGAAGAAATAAATCCTTAATCTTTTTATGAATTAAACTCTATGTTTAAGTCTAATAGCTGATAGAAGGAAGCAAAGTAACTGAATTTTAAAAATTAATTTTAAAAATCTTTTCAGTCTCGTGTTTTGCGTATTGCCTAGCCAGACATTTCAAACACTCATATTTGCCTTCTCTCTGTCATTAGTAGAATGTTTGATAATGAAGTTTGCTATCAAATGTCAGGATAAAGTTAATCTATTTCTGAGCTCCTATTTTCTGGTTTGAATAATCAGTGAGTAGTGCTTTTAATGAATTGGATTCCTGAGAGAAAACAAATAAATATATAAATGGAAACACAGGTGTGTAACAGTGCTTTTCTCTGTTTCTGAGGAAATTAAATATAGGTTGTTGTCAGTTCCTACCTCCATTAAAGAGAATAATCATCCCAGTTAATAAAAGACAGAAATATTTTAGCCATATGCTTTGTCTGGAGAAAACAACCTTCCTATAAATGAAGAGATTGGTAAAAATAGTATCCTATATGACTATTAGTGGCTGGAAGTTATTCCTATAGTTTTTTAACAAAGTCTGCTGAAAAAAATGTTGTGTTTTTTTTTTTGGCATATATCTGTGATCTAAGTTAAATATATATACTAAACTATTAAAGCTAAAAGGTGGATTTATTACTTCCTAAGGACCCTCAGATTTATAGAGTAATATATCTGTGGAAGGAACAGCTACCCATTTTGGACAGCTACACAAGAATCCCACTGATCACCTGTAGCTTCTGTGAGGATTTTAAAATGAAGAACATCTTTGGTCATGAAAAAATAATGAATATTTTTAAAGATTTTTTTAGGCTAACATAACGGAGATGTTTCTGTGTAGATATTAAAGATGATGTGTTTATAGGGATAGTAGGTGGTTCACCATACTGCCATTGAAAGCACTGGCATGTTACAAGATACTACTTTTTTATAGTAGATAAAATAATGCAATACTTATATAATGAAATAAAGGTTTGAAGACAGGGTAACATGTTACTAATAGAACAGAAGTACTTCACATACACAGAAGTGTATACAATAGAAGGATCAAACAACCATTCATTAATCAAGATACATGTTGAAATCTGATTTAAGTGGGTTTAAATGATCTTACCTCCAAAATGCATTTTGCCTTTTACATGTTCTTACAGTAACTAGAATTTGATAAAAAAAAAAAACAACTAAACTTACGTTTCTGTTAGAAATGTAAAATTTCAATTTAAAGGTGCTTAAAACCTCAGTAGAATACTGCCAAATTATAATGCTGTTGGCATATAAGTTCATGAATAAATGGATGTTGATATTAACTTGAATCTGCTCATAAGTATGTCTTTTTAAGTTTTAGTCTAAATCTGCAGGCAGTTCTTTCTGCAGATCCTTTGGTAAGAGTGAGAACTCTTTGAAGGGATATCCCTTTCTCATTTATTCGGTTGTATTCCTCCTTTGTACACCATCAGTTAAGCACCCCTACCAAATCACATAAGTTTTATTCTATGAGTCTCTAAAACCTCTGTGATCTTGTAACCTGTCGTAGAGACATCATTGGCCCTGTACCTATGGACATTTCCCTAGTATTTCTTAAAGTTTCACTTTTAAGCAATAGCAGTGAAGGCGTATTTGCACAAATAAAGAGTATTACTCAATAATTGTTAGTTGCAGAAGATGCATCTTCTTGGTATACTGAAAACAAAAGCTAAGCGTAATCTTTCAGAGACACTTTCAGAGAAAGGAAGGTATAAAATAAAATGGCTTAAGGTAATGTGAGAGGAAGATTGCAAAGCTACTTTAAGAAAATGCAATTATATTTATCTTTTTTGAGATATAGAGGAAATAATTTACATTTTAACAATTAGCAACAGAATGCCATTTCTTTCTAAAATGTGAGGTATACTTTCATTTGGTACCAGCATGAGGTATAGAACGATTCAAATATTTGTGAGATATGTCGAGTTACATGTCAGCTCTTGAAAGTTTCATGTGAGAATTCTCCTATATAAAAATGCATTTTCTCTGTCAACAAAATCTTTTAATGAGATATTTAAATGAAGTAAAAGAAGCCTGTGCTTATTCTGTGAGGGAGGGGGAAGTCTTCTTATCAGCGCTCCTCGGAGACTTGTATTCGTGTGCTGTTTTATAACATCGTGCAGAGATGTTTTTGTCTGAAAAAGCTAGATTCTCATTTCTAAACGCTTGGAGTTGTAAATTCTAAATGTAGCTTGATTCCAAAGGTAGACATACAAGATATATGTGCCAGTTCTTGCTGACAAGCACAATATCTGCTGGGTGATGGGTCCCATGTGAGCTGTCATGGCGCGGGAGCAGCTCCACCCCGGGAGCTGTCACGCCACCGCAGCACTTGTCTGATCTATTTCAGTGTGCCTTTACGTGCGATAGCAATTCATCAGGTTTGTAAACTTCTTTCTTCAGTGAAACATATCAACTCTATGAATATCCTAAGTTTCAGTAGTTTAAAATTAGCATCAAATTCTTCCTTCTGCCTTTAACAACTTTGAAAATTACCTTTACATAATATAAAAATTCTGGGATTTAACTAGGAAAGAATGTCTTTAATATGAAAGTAAGTTGTTCATTAGTACTAAGTAAAATGAATTATTTTTCCATGTAATAAGTATTTATAGACCAATAATGTTTTGAAAGTATGCCTCAAACTACAAATAAGTGGAACAGTTAATGTCTAAATAGAAAAAGTAACTCTTATTTTTCTACCTACAAAAATTCTGTCAGTGATCCCACAGAAATGTTTACTTCAACCAAGTCTAGGAAGATAAAATGTATATTATTGTAGAGTTTAAAAAAAAGTCTACTAAAGACCTACCAGAAATATTTGTTACTCTTATTTTAACTTTGTAATTCAAGCTACCAATGCATTCTGTGAATATTTACTTTCTTAAGCAGGATATTAAGTGATAATATTTTTTTTTTCCTCATTCTTCCTATTTTCATATATGAACCAAAACAACATAAAAGTGTTGCTGTTGCTTTCCTTGTCAGGAGGTAGCATGTCTTTTCGTCAGGTGTCTTAATGGTCAGATGTCTTTTCCTTACTGGGATTAGGAGTGGTCACTTTTTTCATCCTAACAGAATTGAGTTTAGTTCTTAACCAGTGTTCTGAGCAGCAACTTCTTGTGCACATTTGCTGCTTATGAGCCCAGTCCTAGTCCCGTGAGTACTTTAGCTTCAATATAGGTAGTCAGGTATTCATGGTTCTCCTTTCATTTTGTTTCATTTCATTTCTACTAATAATGTTTCTGTCAGTCAGTTATTGCTTGTAACACTATGAAAGCTGAGGAGGTTTATAAATTAGTCAGTTGTTATTGCTGAACAGAAGTGTGCAGGTCAGAAAGAAAACCTTGATATCATTTAAGCTGTTCAAGCTATCTGAGTTCCCTGTATGGCCAGCTTAAAGTTTAGACATTATTAATAACTGAATTAGCCTTTTGACCGAAGACAAAATATTGGATTTATATTATCTGAGACTAAACATAGAATTGAATTGTCAGGCTTCTGGGATAACTACCAAAGCAGCTCAAAACTTGCTGTTATCAGTACCTAACAATCTATTCCTCTATCAATCTTACGTCTTCTTCCCACCCTTCTTTTCTCTTCTTCCTCCCACAATAAGCAATGTGTAAAGTATGGTTATGATGTGTAAGTACTTTATAAAATTATTTATTGTGTGGTTTACACAGCCTGAAATCAGCAAAAATATCCTATGTGATCGGACTGGCATTTTAACAGGACAATATATAAGGAGATATTTTATCAGACATTAGAATGAATTTGTTTATTGTCAGACAAAAGCACCCAGAATGTTTGTTGTTTTTTTTTTAGAAACAAATAAGCCAAAAACTATTTTGATTTTAATCAAAAATGTATTTTCCTCATAAAAAAAATTCACATACTCACTGTGTCTACTCTACAGAATTTGTCCATTTCATTACACCATGTGTCAATCCTAGTATATCCGTTCACTGCAAAAACTCGTGGCTAGTGTGTGTAATACAGCACAGGAGGAGGTATTGCTCAGTTCAACTACTTTTATATAATAATTAAAAAAAAAATACAGAAAATGTTCTTGGCTACTTGCACTGTATTCCAGACTTAAAAGTTCCATGAAAGTTCTAGAAAATGAAGTTAATTGTATTTGGTTGGTAGAATACCCTTAGAAGCCAGTTAAAAGTCTTCTCTTATGCTGAGTCAGTACAGATTCCCGTTTGTTGGCAGCAGCAAAGTCCAGGTGTCTAGTTCCTAAAAGAAATACTTTTTCTTGTTGCCTTGTTATTCAGCACAAATGCAGTCATGTGCTTTTCATTTCAGAAACTAAGTGATATAATGGCATAGTTATGACATATTTGTTGGTACACTTATTACAGTTGCTTTTACTTCCATTGCTGTGCTTTTCTCTTTGCCCATGTCCCATAGACTGATTAGAGGAGGATAAAGCTCATTGAGTGAAAAGGATTGTTTCTTCAGGTAATTCTTTAGATAGCTCTGTCCACTGTCATAGTTCATATCTCGTGAGATGCAGCTGTAGATATATATCACAGACATGATTCCCAAAAGAGCACCAAGGCAGGCAAGGAATCCTATTATGCTGTTCTTTTCATAGCCTTTCACTGCCAAGTCCAGTCCTTTTGTGGTTACATTGACACATTGTTTCTTATTCTGTGAATAGACAGTGGGAATATCTATACAAATTTTGTATTCAGTTGATGGATTTAGATGTGTAAGATTATATACCTTTATATCAGATGGTATTCGAGCGCTCTGTGCAGCCTGGGAGTTTTCAGCTTTCAGAAAGGCAGTCCATCTAACACTAGACTTCAGAATTTTTGAACTTGCTTTCCATGAAACCAAAACAGAATTTGATTTTATATCTTTTATTTTAATATTCAAAGATCCGTTGCTGTCCTGAGGGAAGGAACCGTCCACTTTAATCATGACTGACTTTAGGTCTGCCCCAACTAAATTTGTTGCTATACATGTGTATAAGCCACTTTCTTTTTGTGTTATATCACTTATGTCTAATGTTCCTTCAGAATGAATGTGGTATTTCTTAGAAATAGTATTAGGCAAAAGTCTGTGCCCTGATGGTGTTATCCAGTAGATTTCAGGTTCTGGTTCTGCTGTTGCTCTGCAATGTAAGGAAATATGGCTACCAGTTTTTAAATCCAGAGTAGATGGAAAACTTTCAGGAGCTATCAGAGGGAGACAGATTTCCATCATTTCCCGGAAGTGTATCTGCCGCACATTCTGGCCTTGGAATTCAGGAGGGTCTACACAAAACAGGGACTCTGGCTCCATGAAGCGAATATTTGTTTTGTTCATGTTAATCCAGCGGATGACACAATCGCATCTAATGGGATTACTGTGTATACTAACTTCTTTGAGGTTAGGCAAGGATTCTATTGTGCTGCGGTACAGGGCACTCAGCGCATTACTGTTGAGCATGAGCGATTCTAGCTTGGGAAGCCTGTAGAATGCATTTGGATGAATGTATGATAATCTGGGGTTATTGGTAGCTTCTATTTTTCTTAAATCTGGCAAATTATCAACAGCAAGACCATCTATAGAAATCAGTTCAGGCATGTTATTAATTCCTAACTCTTTTAGGTGCAGCATATTGCTAAAATCTCCTTGTCGTATTCGGTTAATGGGATTCTTATTTAGATCCAGAAATTTAAGATTTGTAGCCTTTTGAAGAGCAATGTGGGGCACTCTGACAAATCTGTTGTCATAAAAGGAGATGCTTTCTAAATTGTCAAGGCCAACTAAAGCATTATCTGGTATTTCAGTGAGATTTATGCCTGCTAAAACTAGGCTGCGCAGATTGATAAGAGGCTTAAAGTTCATATCTTCAATTCTGATTATTGGGTTTTCGCCAATCATGAGAATTTCAAGATTAGGAGTAGCTTCAAACCACTTCCTGTTGATCATTTGCAGACCATTTGAATTGAGATGAAGTCTGAGAAGATTATTGAGGCCTATGAAAGCTCCTGGTGCAATCATAGAAAGCAGATTATGATTAATATAAAGCTCCTGTAAATTGGGGAGTCCAGAGAGACATTCTTCAGGGAGTTCAGTGAGTTTGTTTTCTTCAAGGTACACTGAAAGCAACTGTGGTATCTTTCTAAGATTTATACTGGTCACTGAGGATAAATTGTTCTGAGATAAGTCTAGACCAGTTAAATTCACTGGGAGGTCTACTGAATGTTCAATTTTTGCAATATTATTAGTCTGTAGAAGCAGAACTTGTGTGTCGGCAGGCAGTCTGGCTGGAAAATTAAAAAGGCCTAAATCGTTACAGTCCACTGTTGGAGCGTCCATATACACAGACCTGGGGGTGAACCATGGTCTGATCTCACATATACATGACTCTGGGCAGTCTGCTTTTTTTTCTACAGCTTGTACTAATGCAGTGATAACTAGGCCTAGTAGAAAATTAGTTTTGAGTTGCATGTCCTTCATTTTAGCTCAAATGTTCAGAAAATTAACAGACTCTTTAGTATTCCACAATTATGGTTTTGGAATTCAGTATGACCTCGTCAATTGATAGAACACAAACTTGCATTTG
Organism: Coracias cyanogaster; assembly: GCA_033124195.1. Taxonomy (NCBI): domain Eukaryota; kingdom Metazoa; phylum Chordata; class Aves; order Coraciiformes; family Coraciidae; genus Coracias; species Coracias cyanogaster. The sequence goes on along the minus strand of JAVSBS010002402.1, from coordinate 99,463 downwards.
TCAAATGATGATCGTGAAGGACTTTCTTCCTGCAGATAAGTGATAAATTTGTAACTAGCTTGTCCAGTAGTAAGAGGCATTTTGGGGAAATGAAGGTCACTCTGTCCTTGATGACATAAAATTGATAAGCTTTGTGAAGATGAAGTATGTATAGATGGTCATAGGAGATTAAGCAATTCATTTATTTAGTAGTATTAACTTCAAATCCCATGATTGATTAGTGTTTGCAGGAATGACAGGATGACCTAAAATATAAGAAAAGGAAATAATTAGTATAAGAAACTATAAAGTTATAAATTAATTTAGCCATCTTTTGTTCTCTAATGTTAATTATTGCAAGTAAGAAAAGAAAACTACTGTGGTGCCTGGAGTATTGTAGTGGTATCCAGATAGCATAAATGAAGTTAATATAGTAATATATCTTTAGACTTGTAGCTTGTCATACATCCAGTGGAGCATTGCTCTACGGAAAGATGAAGATCTACAAAGTATAAAGCAAAATATACCAGTGGGATTTTTCTACGTATTTTATGCTCCTTTAAAATATTTCTTTTCTTTTAGTTGTCACTGGAAGCAGACTAAGTTATCTTTGCTTTCAAAATGTAAACACAGAAAATTCCTACAGATTATAAATATTTAACTTTTGAACGTGACGTTTATAAACATAAAGAACATTATTTATGTGAAATCGAAGGAAAATTGAATGGTTGGATTAATAAATTTTCCTAATGATGACATTCGTAGGCAAGCCTGTGAGTTATTTATATAGAAATATATAAAATTGATAATCCACAGGTTTTATCATTTTCTAATTCTTTTTGTAGCTGCTGTTTAGAGAAAAAAATTGTTTTTTTCTTTAAAGCAATAATTAGAAAGAAATATGTACCTCATAATAAATAGCTTGTCATCTTGGGAAATTCAGGCTAATTACTGGCTTGTTTATTTTGGCTTCAATAACTTCAATTGCAAGGAATAATAATAACAGAAAAGTGTCTGTAGAGTGATAAGGAAAAAAAAATCTGCACTACCAGTTGCTACTTTGGTTTGTAGCTCTGCAAGAATCTGAAATTTGCTATGAAGTTGCAGATTGTCTTCATATCCCAAATTATATTAAAGACTGAAACCATAGCATCTTGAAGCATCAAATGTGTCCTCTCCAGATTTTTAGTATGCACCTACCTTTTTGTATTAATTGTGCTCCAACCCATATAATTCAAAAGCTTCTGTGTTTTCGTATGTGAAGTAGTACACATTAGCTGCTTCATTTACCTCAGAACACAGACTGCACACTAACTTTAACTGGACTCAGAAGACTGATAGATGATGCACATTTATGCGTTTTCTCCACTTTCATCTAGTGTTACAATTCACATTGACATAATTTACAAACTATGAGATAAGATCGATGCTTCATTTACATTGATAAATAACTTTTGAGGTGTTGCTGGTATAGATAGACAGAATTGCAAAAGTCAGGTGTCAGGGATTTGGATTTTAGGCTTCCTTTCCAGGCCTGGGAGGATTGGGCATACTGGCCACACAGGCATTCCATATCAGCTCAGAGGAAAGGTGTTGAACCATGTTGAGTGACATGAACATTGGGAAAATTTGAAGTACATTTGACAATTCTTTGAGACTGCTGTTGGTGTTATGTACGTTTAAGGAGATTTAATATTTTATTTTAACATGTAAGTGTATTAATAAAGTGAACAGACAATGTGTGAGATAAACATAGAGAAAACATTCTGCTGTTTTGAGGAATAATAATATGCTTTTATGCAAATGGCTCAGTTTATACTGAAATGCAAAGTGACAGAAACCGTAAAAATGTGATCTGTTCCTTTGTTCTGGGAAATGACATGAACTTGAGGCTTGAAGAAAAATAAAGGTTTGCATTAAACGGTTAATACCTATAACTTGCTTTTTAAATTTTGCCACCAGGAGGCAAGGTGATACACCTGTATGGAGTACTGTCCCATTTACTAAAGATCTGAGTAGAAATCGTTCTATGCCAAATGCACAAAATAATTTACTATGTAGGAAGAAAAGAGGATGGGAATTTTTTGAGTTGTGTTCTTGATGCACTTTCTAAAGTACATGTCCCATTGACTTCTGGAATTTTATTTGGATAGTATAATAAAAATATATCTCTAAGTGTGGAAAATACAAACTGTAAGCTTCTAATAATGGAAAGGTCTTTGGAAATCTTACCTAAATAGTAAATTAATTGAGATTAAATGGACTGCTACTACAGATATCTAATCTCAGCATTTTGATTCCACCATGATGCTCAGGGACTTCTGCTCAGTAGAGTTACTGGGAAAGTATTCTGGGGAAGCATAACTAGATAGCCGACCTGGGTTTCTGCCCCTCCCTGGATATTTGCTATTGACCACTTTGAAAGATAAGATGTGGACCAAAATGGACTTTTCATGTATGTCTCAGGTACCTGAGAGGCTTTACCATTTAAAGCATGTAAACTACTATGTTTTTGCGTACTTAGAGTCAACATCTTCCTTGATTTGAGTTTATACTCCTCCCGAGTTTATGTCTCAGCTTCTATGGGATTCTCAAACCAAAACCAGAAACATCAGTAGACACTTTAATCTCATATATATTAGAGTGGGCTTTCTGCAAAAGGCAGCAAAAAAGAAGAGGTGAGAGATCTAGGTTGAAATTCTTTATGATTTAGCCTGATGCTTTTTCTGGTGAATGTTCCAGTTAATAAGCCACCAGCTCAAGCTCATACAGTGTTTTACCATAAATCTTTCTTATTTCTCTTCTGCCTTATGTAAAATATTCACAGGTGTTGAGAGCCTTGAATAAAGAATTTTAGAATAATTTTCACACTCTCTCCCAGCTTGCAGAGTCATCTTTCCAAAATACATTGTTTCACTTCAGGAAGATTTTTGGTTTAAATAGCATACCTGTGTATTTTTTTACATGAAAATTATTTGGTATTAACTGTCATTCGAGGAGTAGAATGAAATATTTCTGGAGTAGTATGGACATCCATGGCTTAGAAGATCTTAGAATAATAAAAGAGAATATTTCAAGTTGGAAGGGACCCATAGGAATCATTGAGTCCAATTCCTTGCTCCTTGCAGGACAATGTAAAACTAAATTGACTGTACTACATACCATATGACAAAGTACATGGAAAAGTGAAGCAGTGAAATGCACAGCAAAAATTGTATAGAATAATTTGAGTGGCAAAACATTTTTGTTGATCTTTTTATGACAGTGTTGACAAAGGTCAGAAAACACAGATTGCTGATGTTAAGTTTTCTGGTCCCACTTGAAGATAGCAAAACCCAGTATCAAGTCATACTGTATGACTTTGCTTATGCAGCCTGGTTGTATTGATTAGGTGTTTGAATCTGCATGTATGTAATTAATTTCTAACCTTGAGATGTGTACAAGCCATTTTGAACTGAGAAGTGAGCTGCAGTTTACATGAGGTCCATTTTGCTACAGTAAATTGATATGTTGCACTCAACACTATAAACTGCAATTCAAGTTCAATTTCCTTGAAGAATGTAGCATCATAGAGAGAAATGTTTGTATTGGAATATAAGCATTTAACTTTGTGATACTCTGAACTTTGGGAATGCATTGATCCTCTTTTTTTCATGAATGTAGTGATAACACTAAAGAAAGATTAAATTTAAATACTTTTAGTAACAGTGATTTTTCTGAATTTTTGTTAATGGGTTCCAGTGCTTTAAAGCTAAGTGCTTTATATCATCCAGAGTTTTATGTTAAAGTTTTGGTATTTAAAATATCCAGTTTTAAAGGTACTAATAAGGACAAAGAGAACTTGAGGGTTATTTGTCTTGTTTCTTTGAGTAGTGTTTAAAGTATTTGAGATTTACATACCTAGAGGTTTCTGTGCAAAGGTAGATATTTTCTTTAAAAAAATAGTTATTTCAAATACTGCAATGATGTCAGCATTATCTGTTACGCAAAAATACTATTTTTGTTATAGCCCTTTTATAGTGGGTTTTGATGACCTCTCAAGGTTTTTGCTGTGATGCAAGAGATTCTTAAAACTTGTACTTACTATGGTGCATAATAGAAAAGCTTGTAGAGATGAGGCTTAGAAGCAAATTATCACCAGTAAGCTGAGCTGTGGGATAACTGTTTTCACACAAGCAGCAGGAGGAGCTGTACATGTAATTATTTACCCAGCTCAATTTATACATCTTTGTGTGCACTCTGATTGTACATGTATTTCCTCATCCACGTGAAATGGTCTGGTTTGCTTCCTAATGTCTGCAATTAAAAGGTCTAAATAGAGTCTGCATGTAAAAGGTTAGTATTGCCTATTAATATTAATGTTCAGTGTTTTTATTATTTTTCCATACTACAACTTGTGTCCTAAATATCTTTAGATCTTTGTGGACAGATTATTTAATATCTTCTGGAAGTCCATCCCTGTTGCAATCCATACTTCCTGTCTTACTAAATATGTGCTGCCTCTTGCTTTTAGAAAAAATGCACCCTGATGTGTGTGACTTTTTGCAGCCCAATTATCTCTTGTGTAGACAATGATTGGTATGTCTTAACTAGGTTTGTTTCATTTACTGCTATTGACAGCTGGAGCCTTGGTTTACAAGAGGGTGTCACCATTATTTGAGCTGGAAAAGACATTCAGTGAGTGAATAAACTGAGCAACGTTTCTCATCACTGGAGCAACAGACAGCTAAGAACCAAGTCAGAGTGGGCAGAAAGGAAAAGAAACACGTCAGGTTTTGGCAATCTTTCTTTTCCACTTCAGCAGTTAGAGAGACAGTGATAAAAACTAAAAATGCAGCAGCTACACTGCAATGTGCCCTGCTGGCAATAAGGCAAACAGTTCACTTCACAAGGACCAATTTAGAGGTGGCAAGCATTTTGAAAACACAGCTGTTCATACAAAGCTACCTTTCAAACACATCAACTGAAAGAACCACTTCTCAATACTTGTCATTATAACCACTTTGAGCAGTTCTGTGGACAGAAATCTGGAAATGTCACTAACCAAAAATTAAACATGAGACATTTCATACCCCACTTGATTGTAGGTACAGCACTTAAGGGGTTTTTTTGTTTGGTTTTTTTAAGTGTCAATTACGGAAATATACAGACTTAAGTTTGAATGTTTAATATATTTCTGATAATTTTATAAGGCAATTTTTCCTTGTTTGTTCTGTGATCAAAATAATTTTAGAAAAGTTTCATTTGAGTTTTTTTTTATTACAGTACAATTGATAAAAAGATGCAGCAGCTTATATATTTGATATATTTCAAAAACTGGCACCAAAATCTGGAGGTTCTTCCCCTCTATAAAATGTAAGTGGGATGTTTTTGTTGAGTTATGCACAGAAATTTTGTGACTGAGGCAGGAGTACAAGTTTAGGTTAAAGTACAAAAAGATAATGTAATAGATTTTCATAACACAATCAGTCTTTAAGTAAAGCATTTCTAGAATTAAGCTCTACTAATTGGTTCAATACGGTTGCTGGAAAATGTATAAGCTTTGTGAAAATTGAAAGAATTTCTGCTAGCATATGTAGTCTTGCTTTAATTCCACTCTCTGGAGCAGAGTTTCTTGCAGAATCCTGTTTCTCTTTGCAAATACAAATTAACAGTTCACTGTAATATGCTCTTGATGTTTTATGTTCTTACATATAGCTAACACAGTCTCACATTAAAACATGAAAGAGGATTTTTGGAAATGAGTGCATTTCTGACAATTCAGTTCTGAGGCATTCAACTTGGGCAGCTGTCAGTATCAGATGACAATTGGATTTTTAGAGTCTTAGGTTGAAAACATCAAAAGTGGGTATCTGAAATATCTGTTTGAAAAATTTGACTAGTGCTTTCACTAGGGATATTGACTAATTTTGGAAATCTACTTTTTTTTCCTAATGATTGATTTTAGAATTTCAGGCTGGCCCTGAATAGCATTAAGTGCAAGTTGTAAAGGAAATGGCAAAGCTACTTGTATTTAACCCTAGAAGCAATTTGAAGTATCTGAATAATTAGTTTGGCATATGTATTTATATTTATTTTGTGAACTTGTTACACCTCCTTTTCATTTTTTTCCTTATTTGGAATAAATTTGCCTGAAGGAAAGCCACAAGCTTAAAATATTTAGTGTGACTGTAAAAAAGGACAAATTCTCGCACCTTAGACCATCACACAATTTTATACATCATTTAAAATTATTTATATCCATGGATGTCATGTGTCTAATGTCCTTATGCTCTTCTTTACTGTGTCTTAATGCACTATAACAGATATTGGAGGAATTATCACCATGTAAAATGCATTAAGAAGTTACAGTAGTTCTATTTCTTGTATAAATTGAAATTTACAGTGTTTTGGAAAACATTGCAATATAAGAAATTTTAAAGCTTTTAAAATACAGTATTTAAAATAGATGTGATGAAAACAAAAAAAGTAAAATGGAAGCCAAAGAATATTTACATATGATGTGTGATAATGTATTACATATAATATTTTAGAATGGACTTAAATGAACATTTGGTAAAACATTATTTTTTAAATGTTATGATTGAAAAGGTAAAGCACTTGTTTCCTAACCTATTGTAAAGTGGATTACCATGCCTGACCATGGAATGACAGGTGACTATGGGGCCAGCTGCATATGAAGTAAAGTCTTTGTCAATCGTAATCACAGCACTTAATAGAAATAGTACAGAATTTTTTAACTATTATTAATTTGGTGGCAGCAGCAGCATTGGCACTGGTTAAAAGTTTGAGCCATACTGGTGGATAAGGACCATGCTGTCCTTTGTGCTAACTTTCTGCAAAACAAAACTGTGACCTTTACTCCATAGAGCTTAAATTTAAGTACAAGAAGAGGGGCAATTGATGATTCAGATAGAGCAAGAAAAGAAAAGAAGTCACTACAACAATCTCCAAATATCCTTGGGTTTATTCTTTTCCTCTAACTGTTGTCTAGTAGTTCACTGTTGTGGTCCTGGATTACTTTTCTACTCTTTGATTTTCTATTTTCTCTCTGTAGATCTCTCTCTCGTGTGCTTTTAGTCACACACTCCCTAGCCACTGAATACATCAAAAATGTCAGAGCAAGAGAAGACAAGAAATGTGTTTGATGGTACTTGGTAAAGGAATTAATCATTTCAGTGATTACAGTTACCTTTTTTTACTTCTTCTCCTAATATGAAGTGCACAAAATAATTTTATGTGTTCTTTTTGAGTGAGTAGATATGTTAGAATATTATATTTGTATGACAAGAGGATGGGTTTCAATGGAAATTGCACATTAGTTCACCATTTATGTTCTAATCTGTCATTTAGGTTCTGGTTTCTGATATGGCATTCCAAATCCTCTTGCAATATTTTTAATGTATGGCAGTTAGACTAGATCTAATTTCATATACTTAGATTCATTATAAAAGAAACTGAGAAGAATCTGAACCAATTTCTTATTTTATTTATTCTTCTTAAGTCAGGTATTGCATGTATAATTCTAATTTTTTTTCTAAAAAATTAACGCATTGCTAGCATCACTTGTTTTGTTTCTTTTTCCTAAATAGTAACTGCATGTATGTATTTTCTAGGTGTTAAAAAAATTAGCAAAGATTAAGTGTTAAAAATAACTTGTCAAAGTAACTAGATCTTTGTTATCTTTGTTATAGTTCTTAGCCTTAGAAAAGTTTCACTGTGTGACTTTATTGTTGCCATTATCAAGCAATTATGTCAAAAAATTATTGCTGTAACTTGGGAAAGCAATGTGTTGGTTTAATTTAGATTTATTCGTACACGTTCAACTTATTTTTGACAGTTGTCATGTTAGTAGTGGAGAAGCACATATTGGCAGTTACCTAGGCACATAGTTGGCAAGAGAGCAGTCACGTTCTGGATGTGGGTGAATGTACCAAGTTACCAGATGCTTCAAGCAGATGGCCAGCACTAAAGATGAGTTAGACTAGTTTTGGCTTGATTTTCTAGAAAACGGCCATACCAGTTCTGGGGGTCTGTAGTACATTTGGCTAGTAAAAAAGCCTAGCCAAAATCCAGCAGAGCTATTGGCAAAATCTGCATTTTGTGATTTATTTTTTTTTCTTTGTGCCTCTTAAAATGTAAGTCTTAAGCATACCTAAAACATAGAAACAAGTGTGTTCAGGTAGTTGTACTATAGACAGAGAAAGATAGTGGCTGTACTTAGCATATAATATTTTCCTTGGGAATTTTTAAATTATTAATTTTTTATGCATCTTGGAAAAAGGCTGATGTAATAAAACTAGCATAATAATAAACGTGATTTTAGGAGTTACTCTTTCTATTCTATAATTTTAAAATAACAAATACTTAGGCTTAGAAAGACCTACATTAATTCAAATTGTTGATCTTTAATGGCAGACTCCTAATGTTTAGTGAATTCACCTTTTAGCTTTTGGTATATTTACAATTTGTTTTGGGAAATGGTCACATCAAAGTAAATGTCCTTTTAATAATTAAAAAGAAAAAAAATAATTTCCACTGTGCACTGTACTGATTATCAACTGTAATAACGTAAAGATACAAAAGGGCTTAATGAATGCAGTTATACAAGGAACATCTTCCTACAATCTCAACAAGTACTTGATGTGTACTTATATTACATGGAATGTATTCTGAGCTCTATGAAGGAGGAAAATGTATTGCTTGTCATTATATTAAGCAGAAATTCCTTACTAAAAACCAAAAATAAGTTATTTTGGAGGTGCCAGTAGTGGATGTAATAATAATTTTGATGTTATGAGTTTTCTTATGAAATTAGGATGAATCACTTTAACTTTATACTTGTGAATATATTGGATGATTACTTTCATCCTGAGCCACTTGGGGAACCATGTTCACAATGTATTGTTCAACAGAAATTGATGGTTTTTTTAAATCTTGCTTGAGGCAGTGTAGAGAAATGGATTGACAAAAAATCAATTTCAGGATGCAAAAACTGACAATGCATAAAGCAGAATATTGTTGTAAAGATTAGGAAATAAAAGTTCTGTTTTCTGCTGTGTTTTATATCAGTGGGAGTGATTTATGCATACTTACAAATTATCAGCTCATAGAGATACAGTCCTTTCTGATTACAGAAAGTATTTTGGGTTTAATTACAGTTTTTGCTCAGCTGAGCATCTCATTAATAATGTTACATGTTAAGTTTTTTTTATATGATTTCCAAAACTAATGTTATTTTTAGACCTGAAATTATTGCTTTTTGTGCTTTTATGACCCATTCGTCAGCTCCAATCCGCACAATAGGATTATCATGGTTCATTTCTTTTTTCCCCAGAAGTGAATACATTAAAATGCTGATCTTCTTTTCTCTTTATGACTTGCTTTTTAAAATAAGACCAGAAGAAAGAGTATAAATATGAGATAAATAAATAGCAACACTTACAGTTACAGTACAAGTACAGTATCCTTTCTACTGTGTGTGGTACTATAGCTAATTAATCATATAGTTCCTGGAACAGTAACTGAATCCTCTTTCAAGTGCTTTCCTTTTTCTTTCAAAATGGCAAATTTATTTAAACATCTCCAGCAAGTATAGATTCATAACTACCTTATCCACTCCATTTTTTCCCAATTTACAATCCTTCTAGTGTTTCCTACTATTTTAAAGGGTTTTTTAATATTCACTCAAACCCTTAATGTTAGATGATTTGGCTCATTAGCATGTCACTGAACAGGTTTAGTTCGATTATAAAATTTATGTGACATAGCCATATCTACATTTTGCATTTCTTCCTTAGGTCTCCAGCATCTATCGTCCTTTTACATCACCTTTCTGCATTTTGGATGTCAAATCTGACAGTAGTGTTAAAGTTAACATTCTGATCTCCCAGAAAATTTTGACTAATATTTGCTGTTCAAGTATTCAAGCCAATCAACCAATCACCGTACTCAGAGCTTGCACTAGATTTCCATTGACAAGCGTAATTTCTCTTGCATTTTGTTGTGATTCCTACTTAGAATTCAAAGACTATGGATAGACGTATCTGCTGTAGGTGTATATCTAAAGACAAGTAGGAACATTAGCTCACGTATTACTATGAGAATGTTAGGGATGTACAGATGTATCTGTGCAATGAAATGCATCTTGCTGTGGGAAAGTGGCTCTTCAAACTGAGCAAAGACAAGTTTGGATTGAGACATCCAAAAGACTCTGTTAGCGGTGATTGTGGAATGACTGAATGAACAGCCTTGTTCATCACTAGTGTTGAAGTGGGATAGATGGACCATTTCAAATTGTCCTTCCAGTTTGTCCTTCCAAAGATGGATTAGGCATAGTTTTGTAATAACGATAATTTAAGTCAAAGCAACTTGCTTTTTTATCATAAGGCATTTATTTTTAAGTGTGATTTCAACCTTTCTGCTTTCAGACGATGACATGATTCTCTTTTTCAGCAGTAAAACAACTTGTATATGCAAAGAAAGATATTTCAATCATGACATTCCAATAGTGTGAAATGACAAATTATGCTTTCAGGGTCTAGTAGTAGTTTCTGTTGCAAAGTTGGAAGACATCAGAGGGAATATCAGAAGTAAGGAGAAAGACATGGTATGCTTGCTTACTCGTAGGAGGACCACTGTCACCGGAATGCCTGTGAAACAGCAAATGTGAACATAGCATATGCCAAATCTCATTAGTTTCATTTTTCAGCGACAGGTAAGAACTCCCATGAAAAACTTGTATATGGTTCTAGTTACTCAAGTTTGGGACAATAAATTGAAATTAGGGCAGAATCAGGTAGTATGAGGAAAATGATAATGAATTTTCTGAAAGGAAATCAGGAAAAAGAATGTTATTTCCTCTGTAAAACAATTTTAGATTTCTTGAGCACAGAGGAGAAATAGTCATTTGTTATTTCTACAAATATTGGTAGAGTGTTAGATCCTTTTCAGGTGGATGAGCAGTAGTTACATGTATTGAAAAACCTGGAGTTGTTTCTCTCCATGTATATACATGATAATTCTGAGAAAATATGTCAACTAAGAAGGGCCATATAAAGATTTAATTGCAAAAATGTTATTTCTGTTCTTAAAAATATTCTCAGAAACTGTCCCATCATATTGCTGCTGGTCTTCATTGAGTTAATAAACAATGCTCCCCGGGTAGCTGGGAGCATGTATGTAAACTAACTTGAACTAATGGAAAATACATACTAGCATGTATGGAAAATAACTAGGAGTATGTATGGAGAAAACATAACAGGAAAACACAGCTCTTTGTGTTCTATATAAATGCTTGTGAAGTATTTGAAGAAAATAAGATTTCTGGATACATACTTAAGTTCTAGAGTACATCCCATAATATGATAGAAGGAAATAGAAACATAAGGGTAGAATAATGTCTTCTCTTTTTTTGGAGAGATATGTATATTTCAATAGTCTCCTCAGAAATTGCTCCTGGGGTTTTAGAATTTCCCACTCTTCTCTACAAGAAACAAATACAGTTGGGAAACTGAAGTTGCCTGAGTTTCTTTGAAGTCATCTATATAATTTTGTAATTTTTAAAGCTGTATGCATGTTGCTGCAGTTCAGAAAAGAAAAGTATATATATACCATGGAAGATTTGAAAGCAGAGGACACCTATCAACTCTGACTTTTGGAAGGGTTGATTTACTTCTAAATTAGTCCTTCCTCAGCTAGTATGTTTAAACCAGGCAGATAGCATCTCAAGAGATTCAGGTGACAAGGTGTTTCTCTAAAAATCTAAGTAGTTCTACTTTCTTGCAGCAGTGGGTAGTAAGTAGTGCAGATACTTTTGAAGGCAAATAGCCAATTCACTTGACAGAGTTAGCTGATGCAGTGCACAAACCGGTACCAGTGCATTGAGAATTAATGTGGTCAACCACAATTTAAACAGGTAAACAAGGATAGTTGAGCTTTGGTGTGTGTTTTTTTCTGCCAGTACTTATAAATGTTAACTGGATATATAGTTTTAAGTCTTACAGTATGATTATCCTTCCTTCAGGCAATAGTTGTCACCTTGTGCAATATTATAATGATGGAAATTATGAACCACCTGTCTGTCTCCTTGCAAATGACTCTGTGTCCTCTGTTAATGAGCATGGAAATGTCACCTTAAATTGCTTTAACATTCTTAATACAAAGAAAACAAAGCATGGAAAGCATTTGAAGTTCAAAATCTATACCAGTTGTTAAATTTGTGTTAGTATGCATTAAACTGTCCTTATCATGGTATCCTATTGTATGTGGGAAATACAAACTTTGAAAGTAAATCCAGATTTAACTTTTATCATTTGGAACAGGGAGCGCAAAACACTGTGAGTGTTCTATCTCCTATATTTTCAAACCCTGACCAGTTAGGTTCAGTTTCCACTACTGCTTTTGGAAAATGATCATGATGTATTCCTGAAATTCCAGTTCTGAATCTCCGGTGCCATCTGGTAACTTTCGATTGATCAAAGGTGAGATTATTCTAGAATTAAACAAATAGGCAAAGCAACACATCTGAATGGCTGAAAACTTGAAAAGTCATGAAAACACTTCCCTGGAGGTAACAGAATGCTCTTTTCTGTGTCCTGTCATTCATGAGAGATAATGTGAGCCACATCCAGGGAAGATGAAATAGCATTTGAAAGTTATAGAAGTAATGAGTAGAAACTTATAGCAGTTATGAGGTGAAATAGCTTTGTTTGGCAGTCCTTCAGGAGCTGCCTTTTAGGATTGATCAAGACTCGCATTACAAGCAGGAAGGAAAATACCCTAAAGGCCATAAAAATACTTGGCTTGAAAATTGGGCTTTTGTTTCATTATATTTCCCATGTTGCTACTAACATTAGAATTGAATGATAATATATAAGTAGATAAGATAAAAATAAACTTGCTGTTTAGTTGCTCTTTTACTACAAATAATTATTCTTCAAGGGTCAACTTTTTAAACATTTAAAACATTTATAGTTAGTTAATAAAAGCCTATCTTGGAAAAAAAATACTGAAGAATTATTGAGATGAGTTGTCTTGACAGCCAGGATGTCTAAATCCCTTTTAATGTCCTTGCGGTTTATAGACTCATATGGACACAAAAAATCGATGTTCACTAGCCTAACATTTTAATGAAAGAAAGATTGAGAATATACTGCAGATGGAGACATAGATATTTAGTTAAAAAACCTAGCATTACCTTGAAAGAAATAAAAATGGAAGACTGCAGTTACATATTGGTGAAGATAAATCAAATCTTGGTATTTCTTTGAAAACTGTCATAGAATTACAGAATGGTGGGGTTTGGAAGGCACCTCTGGAGCTCATCCAGTCCAACCCCTGTGCTAATGCAGGTTTGTCTAGAGCACATTACACAAGATTGTCTCCAGGCAGGTTTTGAAAGTCTCCAGAGAAGGAGACTCCACAACCTCTCTGATCCGCCTGTCCTAGTGCTCAGTCACCCTCACAGTGAAGAAGTTTTTCCTCATGTTGAGGTGGAACTTCTGTGTTGCAGTTTATGCCCATTGCCCTTTTCCCCATCACTGGTCACCACTGAAAAGAGCCTGGCTCCACCCTCTTGACACCTGCCCTTTATATGTTGCTAAGATCCCCTCTCAGCTTTCTCTTCTCCAGGGTAAACAGCCCCAGGTCTCTCAGCCTTTGCTGGTTTGTAGCTGTCCACTGGACACTCTCTATTAGTTCTTTGTCTTTCTTGAGCTGGGGAGCCCAGAACTGGACATAGTACTCCAGATGTGGCCTCACTAGGGCAGAGTAGTGGGAGAGGATGACCTCCCTTGACCTGCTGGTCACACTCTTCTTAATGCATCTCAGGATACCATTGGCCTTCTTGGCCACAGCGGCACACTGCTAGCTCATGGTTAACTTGCTGTCCACCAGGAGTCCCACATCCTTCTCCATGGAGCTGCTTTCCAGCAGGTCAGTCCCTAACTTGTACTGGTACATGGGGTTATTCCTTCCTTATGAGGAACTTTTTAATGTATCTCCAGCGGGATTGTGCAAACTTTTCCATATCATCCCTATCCAGGATGATGATCTAATAAATAGAAAGATACCAATGATGCCTTGGGTATAGGTGATGAATGTTTGCAGATCAAAATGTTAACTATTAACGATACACAGCTGATAAGCACTCATTGGGTTTTTTTTCGTAAGGTGAACAATCTCATTTTAATGGTGTGTAGATGCCAAACTGATGACCTAGGAAATGCTAAGGTGAAGAAGCCTTGATGAGTTTCATTTGTTCCTCTTTCTTGTCTTCCAAGCTATTTTCAGGGTTTTAATTCTTTCAGAATTTGCTATAGGAGCTCCCCTTTGTGACTGTGTGAGAGAAGTAAGAATTCTATTCTGGTAAAGCAGGAAGGCTCCTATTGATGCAACCAAATACTTCTTCCTTATATAAGGACTCAATTTCTAGAACTGTTAAGGAGAGAAAGGCAACACTTCTCTCCTCTGAACTTGTTACAGAATGTAAAAAACATTACAACCCACTGCCTTTTTTTGGTGAATGGGAAGGTTTGTTTTTATTTATTTTGCTTTGCTGTATAGATTAGATAGTAGATTATATACAAAAGTGATCCTTGAAATTTAACAGAAAGATAAATCTATACATTCTAGTGAAAAAATATTTCTGCTTCATTTGCTTAATTGTGAAATAGCATATTTTTCAGTCTGTTATTAAGGTTTGAAATGATTAGCCTTCATTAGTTTGGTAATTACTTTAGGCAGATTGTTTTGGAACAGGCTTATTCCTATCGTACCGCTACTGAGTCTATCGTATGGTTTTTTTTTAAAAGTCACTCTTGAGGAATTTTTCACCATAGTTTTAATTGCTTTCTCTTTAAAAAATAACAATAGCTAAAAAGCATGAAACAGAATTTGTTTCACTGGAAAAATTCCTTAATTCCAGAGGCTACACATATTGTTTTGATATTTTAATGTTTAGAGGTGCTAAGCTTCCATTCTGCATGTTATAGAAAGAATGTTGCAGGATTAGATGGATTTCACAGATAGGTACCGGACAAATGGAGAAAATTATTTAGCTTTGTGAGGCAACATATTTTTAAAGCAACAGTTCTTGTAATACAGTCTTTACTGGATATACTTTTTAATGTTCAAAATTATTATAGTCAGATTTCAGTGACTTCTGTCCACTGTGACAATATTAATGAGAGCACTGACTCTTGCTACAATACCGCCATCTATTTTTTTGGTCAATAGAGTTTAAAATGAAGTTGCAGAGATTGGCCATAGGAAAGGAGGATACAGATAGAGTATTCTGCAGTTTAGACATGTTAGAATCCAGCTGAGGTTAATTGTGGTCTCATGTAATTTTGTGACTGGAAAATATTCAGAATATTTAGTGATTGGAAATCAATTTAAGGTAACTCCGTCCATGTCTCCCCGCCTTATACATCCTGATTTGGAGGATGCTGAGATGTAGCATATACAGTCTTCCTGCCAGTCAGCTTCAGGGTTTAAAAGAAAAGTGTTTGCTAAGAAAAGTAATCAAACTCTTCAGCATGACTATGATTTTTCCTTTATTTTTAATTTGGCCATCTCAGTTGCAGCTTAGCTTTGTAAAATAGCTGTGGAATTTCAAGGAATTTGTTAACTTCCTCTCTGATGGCTAGAACTGTGAGCACAATTTTAAGTGATAAAATCATAATAATTTAAAATTTGTGTGTATTCTGAAAGTTGTAGGTACAAACAGTTATGATAGGTTTTGTCTGCTAGAGGCAGACAGGAGAGAGTAAGTTGAGAGGAAAGATAAAGGAATTTTTTTTCCACTATTTGTCATTCTCTTGCTTGCCATCTTTGGAAGTTAACTGAGTTGGAAGTAAAACTGAATTGATGTTAACTTAATTCTACTTCTGCTTTACTCAGTGATTCCCAGCACTTCTCAGGGAAAAAGAAAAAAGAGAAGAAAAATTCAATCCTTTTTCTTTTGAGGGCTTTTTCTTTTGCTAAGGCTAAGGCTATCTGTCTAATGGCTGTTTGGGGACCCATGTGGGAAGAATTAGACTTTTCAGTCCTTTCTAGGCCCAAAAGAGACAAGTGAAACCAGCAATTACTGTGCCATCAGCCTGCTACAAAAGCTCAACTTTTATCACATGTAGTCTGAAAGATCTCAAATTCTAGCCCAAGCTCCATGTCTCTTTGGGTTATCAATGTTTCCTACTTTCTGCAGTGTGCTGTCATATGTATTAGACTTCACTTACTAGTTCTGAATTAGAGTATTTAACTGCATGTTCTTTTTAATACTTTTTTTTTTTTTAATTAAGCGATTGGGATAAAAATGATAATTCATATTTGTTGTTTGATATTCTGACTTTACTCTACTTTCTATTGGAGCTATTTTCCTAAGTGACTGACTCACTTTTCATAAACTATTGCTTATGAACTTTGTTGGATCCATATCACAATTTGCTCTGCAATGGAACCGTTTTAAGTAATAGACCCAAAACTCATTTTGCATGGCTTCTTGTGTGAACACAGATTTATTCATACAAACAAATTCGAAAAGCAAAAAAAGGATGCAAATATTGTTTTGAAATATCATTCAGATTGTCTCAGTAATGTTTGTGAATATGTTTTGCATTTTTCCCCATGTTTATCTTGCTATGTTACAGACACAAGTTCTAAAAATACTAGAAATACTTGTAATCTATTCCCTGAATCCTTACATGCAAGAAACTTGAACTGAATGGTCCCGTGCACAGTGGTTTTTTTTCTGCTGAGAGATGCTTTTTATGCCACTTAGAAAAGTCTATTAATTCCTAAGGGCTCAATTGTGTCTGGTTAGGCATAGATTATAGAATAGTGTGGTGATGAGCTTCATTTTCTAAGATAACTGCATGGACCTTGAGTGCCTCTGGAGCTTAGACTTGTAGAGAGTCACAAAAACCTTATCTTTCTAAGATAACCACATTGACCTACAATGCCTCTGGCTGTGTAAATGGTGGATTTGAGGACGGAAACTTGAACAGGGGATTCTCAAATCTCATTTATGATATGAAAAGCAAAAATCATCATAAGCCACGCTTTTGCATATAAGCAATAAGATCTCAGACTGTTCCTTCCTCTCTGCCTGCTGACAGAGATCAGGTTAAGTTTGCATGAGGTCACGTCTATTGTTAAAAATAAAAATGAAATTTTATTAAACCAAAACATATACTGAAGAAGCTACAGTTTAAGACACTAGATGGTGAGGTTTCATTGATAAGAATAGAAAAATATTGGGCAGATAAATAATCTGGAATGTTCATTATACGGACCAAGTTATTGCGCAATCACTTTGAAAGAACACGTCCATGGCTTTGACATTTTATCAGAGCAAGAATGGCATTCAAGCAAGAATCTCATATTCAGTAAGTCACCAATTAAAATTAGTTTTCTTAAGGCCAGTAAAATGCAAAATGCTTGTTATTTTTAGAATGATTTTTCTTTTATTACTTTATGTGTTTGTGCTTTCCCTTGAAGATGTGTTTGGGAACTTTAACCATAGAGTGACTCTTAAAAAAGATTCTATCTCTATCTCATATATTTCATATATTTCTATGTTTATCTATATATACCAATACAAGACAAACCAAAAGCACATTTTTGTTTAAAAATAAATATAAGAATTTATAGACACATATATTTATACCATTAAAAACCAATATTGGTTTCTATTGAAAGTGTACTTAGTTCAGGTATTACATTTTTATGAGAACTAAAGTATGTAACATATGGAGAGCTATCGCTGTCTTGAATGCTTACATGCAGATAGATTGTACAACATGTAACCTCTGTGCTGTTGAGTGACCTTGCATATCTATCCTGGATGTGCCTAGAAGTAAGAAAATTTTAGAAATGTAATAAAATTCTCATTAATCAATGAAGACTTTGATACACTCAAATAACTACCCTGAAGATTCATTAGTAAAAATGAAACATTATCTAATATTTTGACTCTAGTTTTACTTGTGTAATAGAGATGTAGATTACAGTTTATTGGTATCTACATCCTTGATAATTGTTTTGCATCTCACTATAAAGAACTAGGCTGAATACGTGCATAACATATTAGAAATGCCATTAAGCAAATGATTCTGAATTAATGTTTTGCCTCTCTATGCTATGCAAAACAAATTTTCCCCAATTAATTTACAATTGATTATATTGTGCCCCAAGGGAATGCAAAAAAAGTCTGTTTATATATTCCCTGCTATTCTATTTCTGTACTTTGATTAAACTAAGCATCAAAAGAATCATTTATTTTATGTTTTACTAAATTATTTAAGTTGTAAGAACCTAATTACTTATTTGTGTGTGTATGTATGTGTGTTCTAGACTAGCATAGCACCTGAATCTATTGTGTTTAGTTTTATATATCTGTAATAATTTTTTGAAGTGTATGTGCTTCCAAAGGGAAGTATGTGCTTTTAACATTTGGACTGCCCAACATACATAGGTATGTGTGATATGTGTGAAATTAATGTGTTACTCTCACTCCAACTCACAGACATAAGCCTTTGTTAATGTGTGATAAAATTCCAGCTTGAAATCTTCCCAAAGCCTAAATACAGAATTAGCCTCTATTGGTTTACCCTCCCAAACCAAGAGGTTTCTGTGCTACTAGTGTTCAAAACTTATAGCCTGTTCAAGACTTCTGTAAAAGCTATTGCTTTTCTTGTAAATCTAATACTATAATCTACAGTTTTAGCCAAATACCATTCTTCCTAAGTTTTAAAAAATCCCCATCCCTAGTAACTGTAGAAAAAAATGTATCTGGGCATGTTTTCTTCTCTTGAGTTGTTTTGTGTTCTTTCCTAAGGTCCGTAATGATACAGAACAAATCAGCAGAAACAAATAATAGACAGAGCAGCATTTACTGGTTAGAGTTTGTGAAAATAGCTAGCAGGAAGAATATTCAAACATACAAATGCTTATATAAATCCAAAGACTTTTTAATTTTTCATTATTCTGTTTCAAGTACAAATTTAGAAATATTCTTATTATCTGAATGAGGGGTCAGGATTTAACTATTTACCTCTGTTCTATCCAAAGCCTTTTTCATGTAGAAACCAGAAAAAAAAAATGCACCGGGAGGTGGGAAAAAAGCTCAAGTTTCCTACCTTTACTTATAAACTATAAATTATGAGTCCTGGCTTGACTCTTGTGCTGACTGCATGGAAAAAGGTCTGTCTATAGGACCTAGGCTGTGGATCTCAGCGGGACAGAGAGGCCTCTTTCTAGACTTCAAATGTAAAAGAATGACAGAGTTTTCATTAAGGTGTGTTCACTCTTGGCTGACTTCAGTGGGCTCCCTTTTCAGCATGCTGGTTGTTTTGTACTACTACTGCAAGACATCTCCTCATAAATTTTACGGGGCTTAGGCATATAAAAAAGAGTTCACTTCATTTTGGGGAGGGAGGGCAGATGATTAACTATGAAATGCTTTAATTCTTACTTTAAACTAAACCTTAACCTTTGAAAGATGATGGGAGTTTTAGTTGTACTGTATGATCATGCTCTGGAAGATGATGTCTCCTACATCATTACAGAAGTTTTGAAAGTTTTACTTGTTTAGTATAGAAGTCTACTAGAACTGTAATAACAAGAGAATGCAGAAAACATCTGTCAGACTGGACAGAGTATCTTTTTCTCCATACAACTTTTAATCTTTAATTTACACATAAAGCAATAAAGAAAATGAGATTGCAAAAAGACACATGCAAAATATATATACTCTTTCTTTAATATGCCTTCTTAAAACTTTGAGAAAATCACATGTACATGCTGTGACACTTACTTCCCAATTCTCTGTTGTGCTGAGAGATTCTGATAAAAGTGCACAGTATTATTCTTTTATAGGCTGCTCTCTATCTCAGAAATAAACTGAGTAACATGTGGCAGTTGCTAGGGTAACCATTTTTTGCATTTTGCAAAAAAAGTCCAAGAATAAAACATGTGTAAATTGGCAGTGTGGAAAGCAGTATCATATACACTCTCATATTCTCAATTTGTTCTTTATAGTTTTCCTCTATAGTATTTACATAACAATGAATTAGATCTGCTTCAGCTTTTACCTTGAATCTCCCATACAGTTGTATTTTGCATGGCTCAGGAAGTCATTTAAGCACTTAACTACAAAGCTTAAACTGGTTTTATCACTATCAAACTATCTATATTTACTGTCAATAAGATATAGCTGTAGTTGCTCTAAGTGCTGATCATGTTCACTGGGTGTGATTATGAGGTCATGTAAGCAGAAATGAAATTGCATTTTAAAAGTTGTCCTTTGCACTTAAATATTATTTCCTGTAATTGGTCAAATTCCATTAAGCATATATCTTGTATAAAAGTGTCTGAGTGAAAAGGCAGCAGGCATTTAGAAAGATGAGACTTCATTGTTCACAACTCCAGTTTAGTGCCTGCAGAGGGATTCTTATTAAGGCAAACATTTTTGTGCTTGTTTTGAAAACATCAGGAAAAACTTCTTCACTGTGAGGGTGACAGAGCACTGGAATAGGCTGCCCAGAGAGGTTGTGGAGTCTCTTTCTTCAGAAAATTTCAAAACACACCTGGACACGTTCATGTGTAACCTGCCCAAGGTGAACCTGCTTTGGCAGGGGGGTTGCACTAGATGATCTCTAGAGGTCCCTTCCTACCCCTACTATTCTGTGAGTCTGTGAAAATGTTTGGCAATTAATTCTGGAAGTTGTTGTATAATGAGAAATGCATCCTTGTTATGAAAGGAAATAATTTTATAAGGTATTATTAACATTTTTTATTTGAATTCTATTCAAATACTTCATCCCAGTGAATGGCAACAAGCAGACTTTGTCAGACAAATGTAAAGATCACAGCTAAGAAATAGTCTATAGTACTATGTTGGTATTATTTTGATGAAATTGTTGGTACTTCTAAAACTTCTTTGTACTTCACAGTTTTGATTTTGAAGTATGCTTGTGTTAGTATATTGATTAAGAGAGCTGATATAATGCCAGTGATTAATATCTGCAATACAGTTTATTTTTTCATAAACATTTTTCTTAAAAACTTTATCAGATTATAACTTTTACTCATGCTAAAGAGCAGAAATGTAAACTTTCCCCACAATATGGTGTCTAATATGAGAAAAATTAGGAGTTCTCAACCCTCCCTCTAAACTTAATACAAAGTAAATCTCATGCACATTCAGAACTTAGTACTGAAAAAGCTGTCATGTTATCCACTGATAACATTAGACCAAACACTGGCTTTTAGTGCTGCAGTTTATTTATACCGTGATTTACGCTCCATGGCTTCAGTGAATTACATATAGTATTATAGCATGGTTCTAGTTTGTCATCCTTCGCACATTGCTGTCTTTTTTTAAAGATTAGGACTAAAAATGGTGTTCATTTAATCATCTGTACAAAGCTACTCTAAATTTTAGTTGACTCTAATTGACCAGTTCATGTTTCTTAAATTACTCTGGTAGAAGTAATTACTGGATGAATCTCGATATTGGAGATAACTATGAGAAACTCACCACAAATAATAGCTCCAAATTGGCAAGATTTCTCAGCAGAATCACTCCTCATCAAACTCATTGCAGGTTTATATCATGTAAGGAGTGAAACAGTTTAAGTATACTCACTACATGAAGTAAAATACCACTCTAGGAAGTGAAAGCCAAAGTTTATTGCTTAATATGAAGTTGTTATGCTAATTCTACTTCACAATTGTTAATGCTTTATTTTCAAGACTGTATATGAAACTGTAGTGTATTGAGGCCCAGATCTGTGGAATACACTGAACACCTGACTGAGCAGAAATACACAGATTACAAATTAAGATGGTAATGTTTCAGGGAATTGTTCTCCTCTCCTACTAGAAAACAGCTGTTTTCTGCTATCTGAATAAATATAGCGTGTCATTTTAAAAATTTTAAGCAAGATAGGAGGACATTTAAACAATTTTTCATATTGTACTAGGTGGTGGTCAAATTATTCTTCTCTTGGTAGGCAACAGCAAAGCAAATATTGCCTCCTGACTAAATGAAATTTTATTTCCTCAATAGCTGCTAGCAGTCTATCAGACTTTCTGCCTTCTCAGAATTTTCAACTCTGTACCGCTGGCTCAGAGACTAAACTCAAAACAAGTAGACAGATTGAACAGTGCATTTCACCTCTAGACACATTGCAATTGCTCTCATCCGATGCAGTTATACTAAGATATCTAAGCAGGCTCTGATGAGGGTAGTGGTGCTGTAGATTGTGACCTAAGACAATGTTAGCAAAGGAATGAGCTCTTCGACTGAAAGGATCATAGCATCATGGGACAGTGAAGTTGGAAGGGGCCCCAGGAAGTCTCTAGTCCAATCTCCTACTGGAAGCAAAGTCAGCTATTATGTCAGACCTGCTTATTTCAATTAATGATGGAGTAGATTACTTCCACAAAATTTACTCAGACTTTTTGAAAGTTTGGCTAACCTCTACAAGAGAGATTAATTAGCAGTATAGCGGATTTATATCATAATTTTTATATGCTTATCACTGAGCAGTTGTAGATAGATAGTCTACAACTTCAGCATAACTATTATTTTTTCCCTGCCGTGTTTGTGTCAGGCTGGAACAGTGTGTGTTTATGTAAACCTTTTATCCATTTGCCTTCACTTTTTGATTTTTTCTATATCTCTGTGCTGTTGCTAGGGCTGGTATAATGACATACCAACACAAGACATTGTTTGAAGAACTAGTATATAAAACAAATTTTTAAAAAGTGAAGACTACAAAGACTAAATCCACATTCACTTGATGTAAATGGAAAGAGTTTTTCTTGCTTTCTGTGGACTTTTGGTAAACCTCAGAGATTGTCCAAGCAGCGATGAAGAATAACACTTGAAAACCAGAAGTTAATGGGTTTTCCAACCTTTAAAAGAGTAAAAGGTATTTCAGTTTGGAACAGAAGGCCAGAACCTGTATTGGCATAAGTCCAAGTATGCAAACTCCAAGTATATGGATCTATATACTTTATTTCAGCTGAGGTTACCAAGGAAGGACCCTAAATGTACTTGAGAATTTGGACAATATATGGGTAATATAACATTTCAACAATTAAGTCTTTGAAATTGCATGTAATTTTACTTCTCTATTCTAGTTATAGTTTATTGTTAAATGATACCTTCTGAAGGCAGTAGGTATTTAAATACCATAAAAAGCACATAGATGTGGATTGCATTGAGAAGCCCCTGAAGGCAGTGGGAGCACTGGCAATCACCAACTTTAAAATGTAAACTTTATTAGAGGAAATTCTTTTATTTAAGTACCTACATATAAATTTAGAAACCATTTCTGACTTCCACTTTCAAAACCCTTAAGACAAATACACAGTTACAAGAGAATGTGTTCTATTCTATTGGAATCAATACGTTTCCAATGAAATCACACATTTTTAGTTGGTGAACCATGTAAACAATACAATCCTTTCTAAAGCAGCTTCTAAATGTAATTGTGAACAGGATTAATAATGGGTATAAAAGAAATGATACCAAATCCTAGAAAGACATATAGGAATAGGTACTATAACTTATGTCATTAAAATGGAGCAACAAAGAGTCTAGCACTATGGTAATTCACACTGAAAATATCTTTAATATAGACATTAAATTTTGCCTGCTTCTTTCACATTCTATATTCTCTCCACAACAGCAGTGATATCTGGACTAGTATCTTGAGAGCACAGGTCAAAATATGTAAATTAAATAATTCTGGGTTTTGGTGTTGTGTTGTTTTGGGTTTCTTTTGTTTCTCCCATTTCCTTTTTATTCCTCGGTGTGATAGTAATGATCATGAACAGAACACAATTATTGAGACATGATAACTATATGTGAATGGAGCATTCTTTAAGAATAGCCAGATTCCAGTGTTAAACATCTTTTTGATAGGCTGGAGAGGATGAATTTATGCAGCAAATGTGAAGATCTGAGTATCAGATGATCAGAGCATATTCTTTTCTTTTCCAAGAGATATAATTAATATAATTCATTAATGGACAAGAAAAAGGTACATGTGTATAGACTAGAACTGCAGAAAATAGGACACAAATCATGAACAGTTTTGCAATAAATTCAAATTTGCAAGTTAACTGTAAAAATGACTAAGGAGTAAAAAGCCAAATTTTTAGGGTGAGTGTTTCCTCTGAATCTTTGGGAGAATTAAGTTAAACTATGTTACTAGTAATAGGAATAGCAGTACAACCTTGATGTCTGTGCTCTTTGGACAAGATTTTTTACTTTCTTCAGTCATTTGTGAAGTAGCCAGAGAAATATAAGTAAATGTGGTGGGGTTTTTTGTTTTTGTTTGTTTATTTTTATTTCTTTATTTTTTCTTTTTTAAAAAATTAATTATGGCAACTCTTAAAAATAAAATATGTATGATCTTATTCCTTTTACTCACAGGTGATAAAGTGGCAATGTAAACAGTGATGTTCTTCATGGAAAAATGTTTATGACAGACAAGTGAAATATAAATAGGGGGGGAAAAGTTACAGTGACGACCATGTGTTTCCATTTTGAAACATAATTTTACTGCCTATGAGTGAGGTGCATAGGTAAGGTGCGTATAAAATACTGGAGGTTAGCTTCTCCTCATCAAGACAGATGGTACCTATTTGTTCTGAATATTCCCATTTCCTCATACAGGCAAACCAGAGTGCACAATAGCTTCCAAGTGTTTGGTGTAATTCTGCTTAATTAAACTCCATTTGACCAGAAGTTGAAAACTAGGTTTCTTTCCCATTTCTCTTAGTGTAGTACTTGAAAAACTACCTAACTAACTTTCCTAGGCAACATGGACTGTGATTCAATTTTTTTGTAACTTGCTAGGTAGATTTCCTTTTATCAGAATCTTGTTTTTCAGGAAATTTTGGATCTCTATCTAGATGTTTTAGATAAAAGAGGCTGTACCATAACATTTATAATGATTAGAATTATTCCAAACAAGAAGAAAAGTTTTTCAAGGTATTATTTTTGTCTTTTATTTTGTGGCATGAGTAGAAATGAAGCAACATGGTGAATTCTATATTTCTAGACAGAAAAATGATGAAAATACCAAAAAGCAAAGAGAAAAAGCATTTATGAATCCCTTCTGCATCTGTTGACATCAATGGGAATTTTGCCATTTGCCACAAATGGAAGTAAAATTACACTCAAAGATGGCAATTCTAAGGACCATCTGTGAAAGGTTTCTGGATTGTTCTATCTAGTATAGAAATTGTAATGGTAATAGTTTCATTTGTTTGTTTTTAGCTGATAGTTCTCTTGTAATTATTTTTACACAGAACTGTGTTAAAAACAGTGTTAATGGGAAAGTGGAAACAAATGTAATTAGCAAAAACTCAAGAAGGAATAAAAGATAACAATTTCAGTTGAGGCTCCCACAATAGTTTTGATCTAGCCTAGTTTTACTGAGGTATTTGAATACGTTGAAATCACCAGCAATATACAGTATCATCACTTTTAGAGGGTAGAAGAAAGGGCAATATATGCTTTAGTATCTGTGGCTAATGAGGCAAAATTATAGATACTGTGTGAGTTGTAACTTAATCAGATTTTCTTTGATTTCTACCTTAAAGTTGTTTTAATATACCTTTGCACATTTTTTTTCCATTTGTGGTTAGCAGTAACAGAATGTGTGTTACAAAATGAAAGTGTCCCTGTTAGAGAATGAAAGCTGGTATTTGGTTTTTATTATGCTTTAAAGGCACGGAAGCATCTGCACCAGTGTGAACACAAATGCATTGGCTGTCTTGACTGATGCTGAAATAGAGCAGTGGTGAGCATATGGTCCATGTATACTAGAACTTGTTCTGAACCATGGGTTCTCGATAGCACGTTTAGGTATGAAAATGTACTATATTATACAGATAACACCATTGAAATATAATGGTAAGTTCATCGTATTAAAATTACTCTGTTCACTAATATCTGAGGGGATTGCTTCCTGTCAGAGTGAGTATAGGATTTGTATGATGTGTGTCCAAACATGCAAATTATTCTTGTGTCTGTGGAAGTGAAAAATGTAGGACTATTGCTCTGCAGTTCCACGTATTGACTGAGTGTTCTTTCTGCCCGGGAAAGATGGAGTTCACAAGCTCAGCTGCTGCTCTTGGAGGACAGAGTGCTTTTCCATGTGTGTTTTTGGAGTTTGGAGTCTAGAATAATATGCTGAATATCCCTTTTGTTTGCACAACAAAAATGAAATGGCCAAAAATGTGTGTGTTTGACACAGTACTGATGGCTGGATACTCTATATCAAAGCAACATTCAGACTGAATTATATGTGCTGGGCAAAATTGCTATTCAGACAAACAATTCTAGCTTTACAGATCATTCTATTTGCAATTACTTGATCTTGTCTGATCGCACCTCATAAGGATACCTCCATAAACTGGTGTTAATCATTCTGTTTCTCTCAAGTGCCTTGTATTTAGGCTTACCAGCAAGTAACTGGCCAAATAAATTAAAATGAAGTAGTGGAATTACTCTATTCTGGGCATGTCATGAAATAGCTGCTGTACTGTCTCAGCTGTCTTTTTTGAAATTTAACATGGTGTGTCTTGTGTAAAATAAATATATATTCAAAAAGGCATAATACGCTGAATATATCTAGTAGTAGTAGTAGTGTTATGCTTCCAGGATAACCTAAGTAACTCTGTTTTATTACAAACTAGTATTAAAAGGGAGGTATGCAGATAATGTCCCTCAAGCTACGGTGGTAATTACACTTGACTGTAATTTTATTTTTCATAGGAAAAGCCTTTTTAAATTTGCTTAGAATTTGATAAGAGAAAATATTGTACTTTATGAATTCACTGTATTGTTTCTGAAATATACTTTTGCAGTGGAGAGGAAGGAAAAACTTTTAAAGCACTGCCTAATTTCTGTATGGGACATGTGGAAAAGAGCCCTTTTTTATTGTGCAGTGTGTTTGAGCTGTTGTTACACAAGGAAGAGGCTTTTCTGAAAGGCTCAGTGCCTATGTGAGCCTTGACCAGAGCAGGGTCTCCTGCCTCTCTGCTCCTTCTGTGGCCTGAAACACGGCGCCAGCTGCTGTGGGGAACACAGCAGGTAATTCTGCACTTTGGTGGAAACACTGTGAATTACCTCACTGTTAAAGTCATCTGCACAAATTGCTGATACTTGAAATGACCTCTAGAGAAAGCTGCTTTCCAGAGAGGAGAGGAGGTTCAGGGACTTGTGGGAACTTGGCAATGGGAATGAGCTTGGGGTGAAGAAACAAATATCTTTAGTCCTTCAATTTACAGCTACCATGACACTAGCTAAAATCTTTGAAAATAGTCTCTGTCTCCACATAAAAATTATTCCCATCAAGATGAACAATTTTATTAGGCTAAAGCCTAATACAGAATAAATCACATAAATATGATATAGATAGCGACACGTATACATCTCTGTTTTCAGCAGAGATGTGCCACTATTGTAAAGCAGAAGTAGGAGACATTTGTGTTTATCCTTATTCAGGGAACAAGTTAAACATTTGCACTTAATTTAAGTGCCTCCCAAGTCAGAGATATATTTCTTGTGCTGTCTTGAATAAGGATAACTTTTTTATTTGGCACCATGATGACAAAGCTAACCAAACTGATTGTCAGCCGTGGTTTCCTCTAGCCTGTCAAGACCACACTACAAGAGCCCTAGTAATGTCTGCCCATCTCGTTGCCTTTGTAAAGACTATTAGGAGAGTCATCTTCTCTCATCCAGGAGGACGGCTATTCTGTGGTGATTTGAAAAATGTCAGTTCCAACTGTGCTCTTCATTGTGTGTCCTATTACCTGATATTTGCTCTGGTTTGTTATTCTGTAATTTATTCAACAGGTAATTTCTGAAGTTGTCTGATCCCTAGACAGAAAATATAAAATAAGTATAAGCAATTTTTTTTTTATTTCTTTTTCTTGATTTTTTTTTTCCCATACTGGTAGCTGCATTTCCAAGGAATTTTTGTTGCAGCTAAATTTAAATTTTTACCTTTCTTTTACCAAATGTTTTAGAGACTTTAAACTATTTCATGGTGGTTGTTATTTGCATGACAAGAATCCTCTAGCAAAGGACTCTTAGGTAATACTAATAATCAGTAGATATTTTGAAAAAATATTCCCTGTAGCATTTTACTCAGCTTTGTAGTGTTTACCTCTATTCATATATAATAATAACAATATACCTCTGTATTCACAGATGCTTATGCAGGAAAGGAGACTGCTAAATGATTTCTTTTGTGCCAGTGTTGTCAAAAAGGATTTCTCAGTTTGACTGAGATTGTGGGAGTTGAGAGCAGAAAAGAGACAAAAATTCCTTTCTGCTCTAATTCAGAGGTCAGTAGAGTTAAGCTACCATTAAATTTGGGGCAGATATTTTAATGAATTCCAGAAACACAGCAGCTGAATAGAAATAATGGGAATACAGAGATCTTATTTCTTATTGCCTTTGATTTAGAGTGTTACTGCTTGTGGCCAAGCACTTACAGTGAATAGGAAAACTGAGAGTGAGTTTTATTGAGATAAACCTTTTGCGAAGAAGAAATATTTCTTAATGAAGGATAATTGAAGGACACATTTATGAAATTAAACTTTCCTTTCATTTAAATATATTTGCATTTGTTTATACTTTTCAGAAAAACACTAAGCACATTGGGGCATACTAGGGGTGGAAGCATACCTGTTGCTGCTTCTTCCAAGCATTTCATAAATTAAAGCTAAGAAATAAAAAAATAGAAGTAAATGAGCATGATAACTAAAAAACTATTTATCAACTGATATTTCCTTTAGGTCACATCATGCATGTGTTGACTGTATTTTATTTATTTCTTTTCTGTTCTTTGTATTATGGTTGATTTCTTATACAGCACCATCTTCCATGTATAAAGAATAGGAAATCCTGTTGGGAGAGGGTAATTGGATCAAGAAAAACTGAGGACGTAGTTTGTATTTATCCCTCATGAAAATGCTTGCTGACCAGGTGCCACACTCAGCTGCTCCACAAAGGAGGCAAAGTGGAATAATCTTATTGGCATCCATGTTGGATATTTTTCTGTTGCGGATGAGTATAGCTTCCTGTGCTGTGCTACTAAAACTTTATTGGTTCAGGTCAGCTGAGGATATGATTTTATTGCGGAAACATTGATGACATCATTTATGGATTTTGTGAATAGCACTGAAAGTCGTACTGTTTGTTTAAATAAAGTTTTGACATCAAGGATATTAAGGAAAGTTCTTTATGAAAAGTGTCATTTCACAATAACAGCATTTAGCAGTTTGTGGACTGGTCAGCTGAATAAGTGGCACAGTAATTAGTTTTTACAGTTACATTACAGTTGTAATGAAAAGTATTGATTTTTCTTTTAATACTAATGTGTTTAATGACTTTACTAATGACATCTGTCACTACTGTTTCTTCTCAAATTCTACTGACATCTTCCTGTTAGTAAATTAAAGGATTTTAGTGGCTTGTTGTATTGTTAGAATAAGAATTAATATTCTTTTTAAAGTAGTGTGAGGGCTTGAAAACTTTTAAAAATAAAAGTTTTAGAAGCTGTTCATTTTTTGGTCTTCAGAAAATACTTCCTTGAGTGCTACGTATGAAATTAGTGGATTTTCAAAATGGAAGGGTTTACTAAGATACTTTCTGACAGTGTCTCTCAAGAGTTTTTTCCTTCAGCTTTTAATGGTACTATATGAAGGAAGAATATGTGAATTAACTAAAACGTTGATGTACCATAACTCACTAAAAACATATAGTTCAAAAATGTTTAATTGTTTCTCTGTGGTAACTTTTCTTTCAGAAGTAAGATAGAGCTTGTCTTGAAAAACTCTTTGTTTTCTATGGCTTATCTTCTACAGTTGCTTTAGATGCTCTAAAATTTGGCTATTAAGCACCAGCCATTTAGTGTTAGAGTGGTTATCACAAATCAGCAAAGGTTTTGGTTTGCTTGTAGAATCATTATTAATATAATAAAGATAAGAGTCAAAGAAAGTGGCTCCAATACTGCTAAATGGTTTGTGCTCACTTGCAAACACTTTTGTCCTCTGGTGTCAAGGCACAAGCGATCACAAGTGAGCATTTCCATCAGCTGCTCGATTATACATGATAAGATTATAAATGATTTTTAATCTGCAATACAGGTAGCAATGTTGCCTATTTGATCTGGTCTAATTCTGTTGCAAAAGAGAAATACTCACCTACTACTGGGTACTCCAAACAGGCATGCTTCGATGTCATGCTCAGATCTACCACCCTGAAAGGTGGTACTTCGGGCGTTGCCATAACAACATCAGCCAGTCATTGTCTGACACGACAACATTATTGCAGGATCTTTGAGGGAGTATTAACCAAAATACAGTCACCATACATTATGACAGTTTTGCTGGTTAAGAATGTCTATGGTGTGTTCTCAGACAATGCATCTACAGCATATTTTCTCTGTACATGTATGATTGGAATGACCAGATTTTCCTGAAACTCTTTGGCATATCAATGTAATATTTTAAAGTAGCACATTAGAGTACATGTGGCAAAACCCAGTATGCATTAGTGTAAAGTTACTCATATATACTTAATTTTTACATTAAAAATGAGTAAGGATAAAGATTCAGAATAGCTGAGCATGTACCGCGGTATATAGAAAAAGTTTCATCTGAGTGGTCCTTTGCATATAGCATGAGGAGATCAGAATCGGGTTTTCTCTCCTTGTTGTATAGCACATTCCGTAAAAATCCAAACTTGTAGCTTGAAATTCTTGTTTTTAACAACTGAAATGCATATGTGATGCAAGTGAAAACAGGATATTTAATTAATTGAACCAGAGATTGTGGTTCACATAATAAAATAAGCCAGCTTGCTTTAAACAGATTTCATAGACCATCTGAAACAGAGGAAGCAAGCTTGCCAATAGCAGGAGCTAATGCTTCAATACCTTTCATTTTGTACTCTGAAAAGGAAGCCTCTTCTTAAGCTCATTCATTTTCCAGAGGGAATATTGAATGCTGTGGCGTATTGTCAGAGCTGCTTTATTGTCACCATTTACAAAGGTCACCTGAATTAATTGACTTCTTACCATACATATTGTTAAGCTACCGGTTTCCTGACATTTATGGAAAGGTGGCAGGCTTACAGCCATTGGCTATCTGTTGATGGTTGTTTCACAATGTTTGTTCCTCAAAACACAGTAACTCTAAAATTACAAGCAAATAATTGTGCTGCTGCAAAGGAAGAGATTCTTTATGATGTTCTCCAAGGTGTACAGGAGTGAATGGGTTGGTAGGAGAAAAAGGAATAGGAGAAATACTCCATCGAGCTGTTTTTAGTACAGAAATAGTACTCTATAAAGCAAACAAAAATATGCAGGAAGATGCAGGTTGTATTTTTTTTCACTTTGAAGCATGCATTAGATTTCTAACCTTTCTTTTTCATGGTGCAAAGTGAAATATCTCTCTGGCTTTCACTGATGCATGAATCACAGATCCATGCTGAATGTGTTTTCATCTGAAGGGATACTGAGGTACTCTTATACTGCATGAAAGAAATGACATACACATGCATAAATACAAGCACATTAGTCAACAGTAGTGCTAGCATGGTATTTTATGTTGATTAAATTGACTAAATAGAAAATTACTGTCTTTTTTTCTAGCCCCCTGCATTCATTGCCCCCTCCATCACCTTATGTTGGGTTCTTCTCTTTCTGAACTGCAGTGCTGGGCAAAAACTCCAACTAGACATGTGAAAACAAAGACATGGAAAGCAAAGACAAACAGTTCTGAGCCTGACTATACTAAAACAGGCAAAGCTTTTATAGTGATGGATTTGAACAGTCTCCTTACATGACTATATATACTTTAGAGGCACCCTGCTGCGATCCTGTTAATTACCAAAGAAGATTAGAACTCTTCTGCTTAATGCGATCCTTTTTACCTAACGCATCTGTTCCAGCTGCATTCACACTGTCCCCTCTAACTGGAAAGGGGGTGTTTTTAAGCAAAGTCATTTGCCACAATCCTTAAGATGTAGCCTGGCAGAAATTCAATAACTGTTTGTGATATGTTCATTCAGCCTCACTGCTCAGTGGTTTTTAGCTCCTGACATAAACAGCATTTCCCTTAATCCTAGCACTGGAGAGAAGAAAGGAGGCTGTCCTGTATCTTGTTTTATTGGTTTCAAAATGCAGAGCAACTGTGTAATTTGATATTGCATCTGAAACATCAGGGGAAACATTCTCCGTTTATAATCTTTTATCCGTTGATGTTCTTTCAAGCTAACAAATGCACAAATCTGATTCTCTTGCAAGCATATTTACATTATCTCTGGCAGTAAAAGCAAATAGCATTTGCATTTCCATTCAGAAAGTAAAATGTGAAAATACGCTAGTAACATAACTTTACAAGAAAAAGGAAAGAGTTTACATGTTAAAAGTCCAGATAAAATTGAAAATAAAGAGGAACTTACCCTAGAACAAGAGTAGTTTCAGAGCTGGAGGAGTTCTTGCATCTCGGTAATTTTGGTTCCTTACTTCAGGTAGCCACATGCTTGTATTAAAGCCAGAGTCTGAACAGATGTGCATACATGTATGTGTGTGTGTGACTCGATGTGCGTGTGTCTAACAGTATATAATACAAAGATGTATCTATTGATATCCTACAACATGAGAGACTCTCTGTGCTTCCGGCTGAGATCCCTTAACATTTGCCAGAGCGCTGTTGCTGCCTGCCTGGCTGAGGCTCGCAATCCAGTGGAGAGAGAGAGCGGGGGGAGAGAGCGAGAGATGCTCGCTAGCTCTTCCTATTTCTCCTTGTTTCCATGGTGGTTAGTGGTGCATCGTTCACCCACTCGGTTGTCACACTGACATGGTGCTGCCTGCTCAGCGGTCATTAATAACTGAGCCCCTTCCACTCCCCAGAGAGGAGCCAATGCTTCGGCGTGCCCAGATGCCGCGTAGTACGCGCGGCTGCGCCAGCCTGGTTGGCCGTGGGAAGCTGTCTGTTACGTGACACTGCTGCCTTTGGGTACGGATACACGAAACAAGCCTTTGCATGCTTCCAGATATCTCTTCCGATTTGTGGGAGTTATAGAGCATGCTTTTTGTTTGTATCGAATGGCTCAGGAGGTTTAAATTCCGTTGTTTTTTTTTGGTTGGGTGGTTTGTTGTTTTGTTTTGGGGTTTTTTTTGTTGTTGTTGTTAAGGCTATATAAGGATGTTATCTGTGTTCAGAACAACTGATTAGAGATCACTGAAGTTCTGGCAAGGTTGCTGTAGTTCAGAGGATACTGCATGTTGAAGCCGTTCAGGAAAAATGCTCTCCCTCCCAGTTCTGCTGCTTTTTTTTTTTTTTTTAAACTTAAGAAAGTAACAGATTTTTCATACTCCTTCTTTTCCAAATTTTATAAAATATTAATTTTTTTTTGCATATGTTTGTCCGTAGAAAGTACGAGCAATAATACATCTTCGTGAGAAATAAAAATTCAGAATAAACTGAGGAAGGATTTGGTTAAATAAAGTCAGCTTCTTTCAGTCATCTAATTATATAAACAACAGGCTGCACAGATTTTTCCTTTGCTTCCTTCTTGCCTTCTTCCTTTCTTTCTCCCTTATCCCTTTGTGCTATGCTTTTTGTGAAGATTTTTTTTTTCCCATTTATTCTGTCTCTGTGAACAAAGGTCATACAAAATGAAGATTTAAAAACTGTAAAATAATTTCTGATTTTTTAGTCAGTTTAAGGGAACTCCACACTGAAATATGTCATCCCTTCTCCCAGATACACAAAACAGTAAATGAGAGAGATGTTAGGAAAAGTTTTTTTTATCATATATACTGTTTTTATATAAAGGAAATTACTTTTATAGGAGATGAGCAGTGGTGAAATACAAGGAGTTGGTTATCAACAGGTCAAAACAAAGAAAAGGTTGGCTATCTTGCCTGAGTTCAGTACTACAGCCCTGATTGGGGTAGGCCACCCTCTAGTGGATTGAAGCAAGATGTGGTTCTCATCTCACACTCCTGCTTTGTTTGAAGAAAGTCTCACAGTCCTGTCTAATAATAGAATGAAAAGTTTCCAAAGATTAGAAAACAGTGTAAATTAATGTACTTTTGGAACAGCAATAGCACCAGAATTCTATCATGAAATGTTTACTATTTCATGAATAGTATGTATCATTCCAATTCACTTGGAGTCTGAGGTGGTGCACTGCATTATTTTTTGTTTTTATTCTGTAAGAAAATGATTTTACACTTCATAAAGTCACTTATTATGGAAAGTGAATTAAAGTAATGCCAACTTCTTGAATAAATTTCAGTCTGATATAATTGCTTAGGGCAAATTTTGCAAAACCCATCCTGTTTGACTCACTGGTACTTACAGTGTTGGAGCTGTAATAAAGCAGTTTTTTCCTTCTGCCTCAAAGTTTTGAATACTGCATTTAAAGCAAGTACACAGAACAATGTCTTACATTCTTTTAAACATGTATATTGTTCAGTTTTTGTATAGCTGAGTAGGACTGCCTCATATATAAAATAATGACATTTTAGTGACAGGCTGCAAATATGTCAGATCCTCTAGGGAAGGAAGAAGGCCAAGTGGCCCTTTCATTTTCTCCCATTCTCTTATTATGGGCGCTGCATTTTATTGTAATGTGAGTTAAAGAATTGTAACGAAAACTGTTGGGGCCGACCTGTCTTTGGTTACTGTATTGGGTCTGTCTGAGCTGGTTTTCCCCATGGCAGCCCTCATGGTGCACTGTTTTGTGCTGGGAGCTAGAAGGGTGTTGATAACACACCCGTGTTGTGACTGCTCCTGAGCAGTGCTTGCACAGCACCAAGACTCTTCCCAACATTCCCCCCACAGTGCGATGGGTGGGCAAGATCTTGGGAGGGGACACAACCAGGACAGCTGACCCAAACTGACCAAAGAGGTATTCCATACCATATGACATCACCTCAGCTATAAAGCAGGGAAAGGGAGGAGGAGTGGGGGGGGCCGTTCTGTTGTTCTCCAGAGCAACCGCTACGCATCTTGGAGCCCTGATTCCCAGGGAGGGGCCAAACCGCCTACTGATGGGAAGTAGAGAATAAATCTTTGTTTTGCTTTGCTTCTGCATGTGGATTTGCTTGGCTTTGCTGCTGTTATTATTAAACTCCTTTTGTTTCCCATCTTATTTTCCTCCTCTTTTTTTTTTTTCCTCTGCTGAGGAGGGAGAGGGGAAAAAGGGGGGTTGATAGAGCAGCTTGGTGGGCATCTGGTGCTCAGCCAAGGTTAACCCACCACAGTTACCTTTCAGGTCTTCTTGCCTGAGGCTGGGAC
The DNA here is from genome assembly GCA_033124195.1 of Coracias cyanogaster. Taxonomy (NCBI): domain Eukaryota; kingdom Metazoa; phylum Chordata; class Aves; order Coraciiformes; family Coraciidae; genus Coracias; species Coracias cyanogaster. The sequence goes on along the minus strand of JAVSBS010002402.1, from coordinate 64,126 downwards.
ACAGAACACCTCAGACCAGAAAAATGTCCCATCATCTTTCTTTAGCCTCAGGGCTCACTGGTGAAACCATTTCTGTCCTTTGCCCCCACAAGGTGGTTCTTGGAGCCTCTGATAGTAGTTAATGTTCACCATGATGAGCTGCTAATACAAACTATTGTGAACTTCCCAAAGTGAACCTATGAGCCTTCCTTGCTGCACAAAATAATGGCCCGTGTCTGATGGGACTATGCTCATGATGTGTTAAGGAATCACAACACAAAGACAAAAAAGTAAGACTTCTTCCCATGCTAGCCCCCATAGGAAAAACGGAAATAGTTCCTGGTCTCAGCTGTGTGGTTAGTCACACCTATCCCAAAAAAAAGATGTAAACCTCTGCTGGTGGGTGGAGTAAGAGAGAAAAAAATTTCAAAAAGTTTGGGCAAAATGAAAAACAGGAAAACATTTTGTTATAGCTAGCTAAATACTACTATTTCTCTTATCTCAGCCAGAGGAGAAACAGAAGATCTGGGGAAAAAGGAATAGGTAGGAACTACCGATGCCCTACATGGAAGCTTTCTTAGGTTTTGCCTGTAACCTCAGGTACTCACAGTCATTCATTGAAAATCTGGCTTTCTAGTTAACATGAGAATCATGCAAAAACATATTCAATGATTTGGCATGTAAAATTAAGGTTATAGAAGTGCTTAATTTTGGTTGATTGCTATGGACTGTGTAATTAGAGGGCTAAATAACTAAATCAGCTAACGTATACTTGCATAAAGAAAGTGAGTTCTTATGATAGTCTATATATGCAATTAAAGTACCTCCTTGATAAGCATACATCTACATATTAGTTAAAATGTTATTATATCATAATAAAGTTCTGTTTCATAAAAATTGAAATAATTGAATTTTTTAATATAGCTAATGCTAAAGAATATTTTTTTTAAAACTATCTGCAGGAGAAAAATATCCTTTATAACCAATACAATTATGATGATTAAGGTTCATTAAGATATATTCCTGCTGATTTTACTATGATGCTTGTTGGTTTTAAAATAGCAATGTAATCTATTTCACCAGAGTTATATATATAGCTTATTAGGTTACAGGGTAGGAAAAAAATCTCTCAGACTGATAGATAGATGATGAAAGTAATGTGGGCTAACTCCAGGTATTTATTTAGCATGCATTTTATCTGATTACTGAGAGCACCTGAAAATAAACTAAGTAATTATTTGTAGTGGACAATTAACACAATGCATAAAAACTTAGTTATTAAAATACAGGGGTTCTGTGTCTGCATTTTTTCTCAAAATTGGAAGACAATTTCAAAACTTTTTCCTATTTTTTTATTACATAGAAAGGCAGAGCATCTTTGGGCTTTAATATCCTGTAGGCTTCTTGTGGTTCAGGGAATTAACGGTGACCATTTCCTCTATTTTTAGGGTATGAGAACACAGCTCTGTTTAGATTGCAGAAAGTACAGTTAAAAACCCACAGGTATTTCATTTCAATTCTAAGGTGACACACTTTGTATCAGAAATTGGCAATTAAAAAAATGTTTTTTAAGTGCGTATTCATGTAGATTGTGTAAAAGAGCCAACGCTTTTTGGATAGCTTTATCACTTATGGCTACATGTGCCCCTTTCTTGGTTTCTGAGGGACTGTAACTACAAGAAAGAGAGCCGAGTGGTGACTTTTTCCACTGTCTGTAGGCTTTGGAGTAAAAAAGAGAGGAGCTGATATTTGACAGATTAATTCTCACCGTTTCTGCAAAGAATACCCTTAGTATGTCTTCCATGTGAGATGTGGGGAGGTATCCCTTTCTGACTGAAGGTCCAGAATTGCTTAGATTCAAAGAAATCTGTCTTGTGGCATCAGCAGTTAACTTTTTAATTGACTAATTAATTATAGGCAGTTGTCATTATGTGATTTGCCTGGAAGAGAGAAAAAAGTGCTAACCATTTACAGTAATCCTGTTCTGCCAACATTTTCAGTGCAATGTTGTCAACCTGACACCATCATGCACAGTTTTAGATATTATGGCAACTAACTATTGACATTTTCCTAAGGGCTATATTTCCCTACAGACAAGGAGTAATTTTTATTACATGTATCCCTCTGAAATAGTATTATTTTTTCAATGATAAGAAAAAGCAACATTTCTAGCTCTAGTTCTTTGTCTTTTTTGAAGATGAAAGGCTTGTTACCAACAAGTTCGAGTTTCTAGATCCAATTGTACTTCATAATTGAAAGTGTTATGCTCAGATTGCTTAACTGGCTACCAACTTTCTATTATCACATATCAGAGTTAGGTTAGAATAGGGAGTAGGTGGAAACAAACCAAGGCCATGAACCTGTAAAGAATTCCACATAATGAAAAGTTCACATCTGCACAAAGCATCAGTTACTTCATTAAAAGCTATGTAGGTAGCAGGTGCTATATGACTTAGCAGAATCTGGAACTGCATAGTAAAAGGAGTTGTATAGTACAGGCAAATTCAATCATGTGTGATAGGGATGAAAGCAGTGGTGATGTGCTGATGCTTATTTTGGTGATCAAGGGGATTTTGCATATTCCAGCCAATTCACCTATTCATGTAGCAACTGTGTTCTACCAAATAGAAAGGACAATATCCTAGGCAAGAGCTATAGACTCCTTCTTCATTACAGATCCCAGAGCTATAGTCAGCCTTCCTCAGGAATGCCCTGAGGTCTGAAAAATCTTGATGTGTTCTATATAAGTTGGGTCCAACTCAGAGTGTTATCTGAGTTCTTCTAATTTTCATCCCTGGCTCTATTTTAATAGGCAAGAATCTCTGGCATACCAGCATCTGCTGAAGGCTGGAAGTGAGTCATACATAGCAACCACAACCTTGCTATGCCGTATGGGAATCTTAATGAAGACAGAGTAGTGAAAAGCAGCTAGAGAATCCTTATGTGCAGCTGGATTAGGTAGCTGAAATACGGGATCTGTAAAGAGGTTTTCAAGCTCAGTGTATGTATTCCATTTTAAAACTGATTTCAGCTCAGTATGTTTGTCTTATTTGTGGTGATATCTCAGTTTTTGTAACCTATAGTAATTGTATATAAATTACTTGAATCTTCTCAGTGATAGATCTTTAAGATTGAGATGCCTTTGTTGATTTAATAAGGATCTGCTTGTTGCTCATGGTACTCACTGTGTGCATGGGCTATACCTTTATGTGTCCCGATTCTTTGAGCTAATCTGTATCTGAGGCTGGTGAAAAAAATGATAGCAGTAATTATTTGGATATAAGGCCTGAAACTTTCATCCTGATTATAACTTCTTGTAATTTGTAAAAGTGGCAATAAATCTTGAATTTTCTGTCTTTATAGAGACAACTTCCTCCATTTCATACCTTTTTTCCTTTCTATGGAGATTTAACTGAACTTTTATCTGAAATAGTTTTAGCCTTTTTCTGTTAACACTGTGTAGTGTGGCAAATAGTGCATGGTCAGTGAGAGGGAACCTCCTTCCTCCACTAATCAGTTTTTTAAATTTAGCTACTTTCCCTGATAATGTCACGTATATTTTTTTAAATATATATGGCAAGCTTCAGTGTTTTTAAAGGGCAGAACTTCAGACTTTAATTTCTTACCTTTGTTCATGAAGCTAAACAAACTCTATTTCTGTTACATTTTTTTGTGGTTTAATATTAAAAATGGATGGACAACAATAGCAATTCTAGATTATTTGCTTTTCATAATTATTTGCCCAAGAGCTGTAGTGCTGATTTAGAAATCTGTACAGAGTCAGTAAGCTAAATATTAGAATTAAAACATCACTTTGCTTTTAGTTACTTTTACTCTGAGACTAAGAGAGGTATCGTAATAATTTTCCCATGCCATTGATAACATTACCAAACTATGGCTGTGGGTAATTGTTATGAAGTTATCTTGGTGGTGACAAGGAACAGCACAGATATATGCAGTGTGTGTTCGAAATATGGTTACTAATGCTAGTTCAAGTACAATGAACTATTGGAGTGTATTGGGTACCGAAGTGAAGTTAGTTTAGTTACACAGTTTTGCTTTTTTTCAACCTGCAGATCTAGAAAATTAATTAAAAGGTCACAGGAACATGCAACATCCTTGCTGATTAAAATCCAAACTGTTTAATTAGGAATGCAGTAAATGTTTCTCCTCTGTAATTTGACTGCCAAAAACTGTGGTGCACATTGCGTATTTTTCTTTAAATGTGAAGTTATCTTTACATTAATAAGCTGGGGGTATAAAGGACCATGTACATAATGACTTACTGGAGGAGGAGCTGCTTCAGAGGCTTTCACATAGTTCCCATTACTAAGGAAACCACTTATTTTGTCTGTGCATGTTTTGAATAGATCTCTCATTTGAAGTCTGGTGCTCAAACACTGAGGATTGCATTATACCACTGAGAAAGAGGCAAAGGAAACAAAATAGACTTAAAACCACTGCATCTTTAAGGAATACAATCTAAGAGTATTATATTATATGGTTATGAATGTGTACACATCTGCTTATATTTAAGGAATGTATATATATTCATTTTGATTGTGTTGTTCCTACTAAAACCAAGATGAAAGTGTTAATAAGTAAAACAGGGAAAGCAGATGTTGTTTTTTTTGTCCTGCACTTTGCATGCCTCTATTGTGAGCACACTTTAGAAAGCTGGTGTACCATTTAGATAGTATAAAATATGATTTCTAACTTTCATTTGCTGAAATGAAATGTAGTATTAAATTGAAGTAGAAAGAAGTGAGGATGGCTGTATTCAACAGCTGACCAAATCTTTTCTTGGAAAGTGAGTCTGTTTTGGTAAAATTCCTAGCTTAAGATATGACTGCAAATAGACACCCAAACATACTTAGATTATGTTGGGACCAGCACATGTTCCCCACATGAACAGCACATGTATTCTGTGCTGACCAAACACTTAATAGTTACTATTGAATTAAAACCCCCGTTAGCAGCTGTATATGCTCAACTGATATGCTCAGGAACAAAAGGCTGCCTTAGTACAGCCAGACGAATCTGGTTTGGGGGGATATGTTTTTAAAGTGTAAGTATTTAAATAACTTGGAACTGATTTCAAAATATTCCTTAAAGACCAGAAGTGTTCACAAATAAGCTGGAAGTGTCAGAGAGATGTAGAAATCTAACAGGTTGCCAAAGACCTGTAGGAAAATTAATTATGTGGCCAATAACTGTTCTTATTCAGCATGTCCAATATATGAATTAGTTTATCATTTCATTTTTTCTGTTAAACAGAATAGAAAACAGAAGACAAAGATGGAAATTCCCATTCTTAAGGCAAACTCCATGACTCTTTGGGGTCATGTGACAACAAACATAGTGCTACAGAAAGTTAATTTCCTTTGCAAATAGAAATACATTCTGTATTTCCTGTGTGAGTTAATGCCAATTTATTTTGAAATGAAGAGCCTTACATCATCAGCAGTTAGTATCTGATATGTCTTATGAATAATTATTCTTAATATATGCTGTGTAGTTTATGTGCCAGTTTGGGGGATAAGAAATTACTGTTAAAGCTAATATGCTTCAACAGGATTTATGTGTGTGTTTGTGTGCACAATTAATGAGCAGCCAGTCCCATATAGATTTTCTTCTTTAACTCCTTGACTATTAAATGAGAGGGAGAATGACAGCTGGCATATCCTTGGCTTGACTTAGTTGAATACTTTGGAGTAAAATAAAGTAAATATCCTTTAGATTACATAGAGATATCAGAACTAATTTGTCCCATCTAAGAAATGTCAATTTTTGATATTCCAGAGTATTTGTGTTGTTTCAATCCTGTACTGGTTATGTTTGCTTTCTACAGTCTTATTGCAAGGTTTCACAACATGTCTCAAAGTACACTAAAAGCATTGCTATTCATTATCCTTAAATTTATGCTTGCAGCAAGAAACAAGATCTTCAGTGTTTAGTAATACTGACAATTTCCTTCATGGTGTAACTGGTATGTTTCCAGAAGAGTGCATTCTGCCTCCAAGTCCCATCAGTATTATCACAGAAGGGATTAAATCAATATTTTTAATAAAATAACTGGGATAACTACTCTCAGAAAAAGATAACATCTGTTTTGATGCAAGAGTGTCAATTTACCTGGTGAGGACCAGGACCATTTGATACTGAGAGACAAAAGTTAATAATTGAATATGTAATTCTAGTTACTGGAGAACAGGAATTAATATTTTTTAATAACTTAATTTAAATATTTTGGTAAAAAATATATTATGTAGTGGGTAGTATAAATAATAGATTAGTGCCAAGAAAATTTTATGATGACATCATGGTGAGGAGGAGGCAAAGGACAGGTAGAATAGGAGAAGGAAGGAGGTTTTCCCATGATAAGCAGCTCAGAGGAACATAGGAATATCATTCAGAAAGGCTGTTTGAACTTTAATAATAGAAATGGGATTAGACTCTAAGTAGTCTATGATGAAAGGTCATTTGGAGCCAATAACATGCAATTCTGCTGTAAGTTGTGGGCTTATTACTTAAAAATAACAGAGGAGAACATATCTCTGTATTGCTGGTTGATCAAGAAGTATGAGCTGACAGCATGGCGCAACTGTGAAGAAAAGCAAATGTGGTCCTAGGATGCACCAGGAAAGTTATTCCAGTAGCAGTAAGAAATCAGTAGCACCTTGTACACTTCATTTAGAATAATTCATTCAGTTGTGGCTTTGTGCTTGAAGAAAAAGTAAACTCAAACTGGAACACATGCAATTAAATACTATTCAGATGACTGCAGAGCCCACATTGTAGAGGTTTGTACAACCCTGCCTTGTAAAGCGTAGGAGAGTCAGGGAGAAAATAAGATTCCTGCTGATAAATACATCCTGCTGGTATGCAATGAGGTAAAGCTAGCAGAAGAACAAAATATGTAAGTAACTGTGATTAAAGTCTGGAAATTAGAAAAGTTGGGGGTTTTTTTTCTTCATGTTTTGAGTCATCTCATCCCAGGACAAGTTTCCAATGGAAATACTTTGGATAGAAAAACAAAACCAAGTGCTAAACCAAAACAACCACAACCCAGATGAAGACAGCCACTAAGAAAAAAAACTCTTTAAAGATACTGATTGATATATTTATAAAAGAAGTATGTTTGCAAGACAGCTGAGTTCTTGGTCCAAGAAGGATCTAGACTTAACATTTTAGGAAGATCTTTCCAGTCCTTTTTAGCTCATCAAAGATAAACCCTGCGTAGCAGATTTCTGTATAAATCCAGTCTCCATCTCTACGTTCTAAATTTTATTAAACTGTTTTCGATACTCTTGAATATTTGGAAGCGTGGGAGTTTCTAATTTCCCAACTAGTGGGAATACTGATTTTTTCAGCAGTAAAACAGCTTTTCTCGATATTTACCCCAGCAAGTATAAATAAAGCAAATTTAAATTTATTAATTTACATTTACTTACCATTATGAAATAGTGATTTAGCTATCTCTGCCTAACCTTTTTTAATGTGATCTTTTAGCACTCTTAAATTTGCTGACATCTACTCTTTTAATGAATAGCTGTAAGAAATAGCTGTGATAAATCCACTTTTCAGATACATCTGTATTTCTTCCTTGGGTCTTAGGTTGAATTTCTCTTTAGTTAATAGGCCACCTCTATGTTCAGCCATCTCCTGAAGTGGCGTTAATAGGCATGTACATTAACTCATTTCATATTTTACTACAGAGAGATATTCATCAAGGTAACAAACTTGATGATGGAAGAGCGTATTTTTCTCATTACTGCTAATTTGAATGTTATGCCAAATAGGCTTTCAGGAACCGGAACACAGATAGTTATGGCCTTAATTAAATAGTAATAACATTCAAACTGGAAACCCAACAAGTTAAAATGTATGGGTCGAAGAGGGAGAAATCAAACTGCTGATTCATTTTCATATTTTCCTAACTGTACTCTCAGGCCACATATTTTTATCATGGCTGCTGTTATGTCAAATGGAGAATATTGAACTGAATGTAAAGGAGACTCAATATTGCCATTTACAAATGTGCCTCAAGAGTAACCTAAGTGGTGAATAATTTGGTATGTCAGGCAGGAGCACTAACTTTTGACCAGGCGAGGAGATTCTAGTAATTCCATTAATTCCACTAACCCCTCCTGAGACCGTCCTGGTCCTGCATGTGAGTGCAGCTACTTTTGGAGAGAAGCCAAACTCTTCACTGCTGCCTACGCTGCATTTCAAAGCCTTTAATTGAATATTCCTAACTGAGCTAACTGTAAATTACCTTAGGCTTCGAGTCTCACTTTCCACTGATAGATCTTATGGGTGCCTAGTCTTTCTCTCCTCTTTATGGTTGTGCAAAGAACATACAATCTCCTACCTCATTCCTAATTTTGCAAAAAAAATCAGTTCACCTTTCTTTTCTTGGAAGTCTTCCCTGCTGACTGCTCACATTTTTGTCCATGCTAGCTTCTGACCAGAGGGATAGAGATTTCAGTCCTCTGCTTCCTCTTCAAGATGCCTTATGCATCAGACACTTTCAAGGATGTCAGAGGGAGGGGCTGGCCCTCTCTGCTTGTGTGAGATCTATTTCTTCCTTTGCCTGTTGTAGAAAGATTCCACTATTCTTGGTTTAAAGACCCCTCTGAAGTGGTCTGCTTTAGTAGGACTCAACACATGGCCCATCTGCTGTCACTACACAGCTGTCAGCCCAAGACCTTGTTCATAGACTGCTTATGTGGGTTTCCCTTCTTTCCAACATGGACTGTGCCTAGGGCAGGCAGGAGGAACACCTGCGGATAGGATGAGTGCCACCCGATCAACATCTGCTCCCCTCACTGCAGTGCTCCTGGAGTCGGCTGCTGCAACCCCATTTTTCAGTTTGAACTGTGGCAAGGTGAAACCATGGGTGCCCTCCATTTCCATTCTTTTTGGTGGAAGGGAAAGTCAGAAAAACATGCAGCAAGGCATATATTTCATGGGTAAATGCTCTGAAAATTTATAAAGCAAAGAAATTGAAAGATCAGTATTCTAGCTTGAATGAACTGGCAAGAGAAGCTTTTACTTGGCATGTGCCAGTATGACTTTTTCCTTGCACACAACGAGCACAGCTGTACTCCAGGGGTTCTAGGGTGTTGGTGGCACCAAATATTCAGTGTCTCTCTATGTAAATTTTCATAGTGCTCTACCTTGAATAAATTTTAGCTCTATAAATCTTGAAGATCTATGTTCAGTATTTACTAAAACTCATTTAAATATTTATTTTTAAATTAGGTTGACATCCTCAGTATATTTATGGTAACACCTGTGCTTTAAATAAATGCTCTGGCAGGTTGCTTTTTTTTTTTTTAAGCGAATCTAAGATTTTATGATCTTGGCTAAGGAGAAATACAATATGAATTATTATCCTTATTCTTACCGTTTTTATGGTTCTTCTGAGTCAACCTAAATGACAAAGGCTTTTTAAAGCGAATCCAAATAACAACAAATTAGGCCTTTTTTTTTTTCTTAACACCCAAATCACTAAAGAGTTAAGATCCACTAATTAACTGGTTTCAACACAAAGCAACAGGCAGGGTCCAAAAAAGGTCCAGAATTTAAAACAAAGTGTCCCAACATGTGAGCTTTCTCCACAGCTACAGGTTTGTAACTATGAATTACTAGCTTTGCCTGCATTAGTTTGAGCATAAATGTGTCACAACCTTTAAATAGTATGATTAATCAACCCTTTCAGAAGAGCTCCAGTATTAGAGAGCTCTGTAATACATGGCAAATCTTTTTGTTCTGAGAACCATGCTTTTATTATTCTACCTGTGTGTAAATCCTGTGAATATTAAAATCTTCATAGGCTTTTAAAAAGGTTAAAAGAAAGAGAGAAACTGCTTTTAAACAATGAAAGGCTTTAGGTCTTTATTTTTGAAAGCATTCAATAGGCTATATGAAGACATACCTCACCTTCAATACCACATAATTCTGTATTTCAGTAGTTCAGTGGGATAATGCACTGGCTCTCTAAAGAGCTTGTGGAAATGAAACATTTAGCAACAGCTACATGGGGCTTATTTGGTACCTAGTTTGCAGTAATTTATTGATAACATCTCAAGGAAGCATGGAATCATTCTCACTTTCATTGACAAATCATTCCCAGACATACTTGTAGGGAATGAGATAGATGTTGTAAGAAAATATTTTACATTATGGGGTTCAGAATTAAAGATTTACATAGAGAAATTTACTACTGGTTTTCTCAAAGCCATGAAAGTATGAAATGGTGGCTTTCGTGGTAGCGATTACTGCACATGCCATGGACACTTTTCCAAGGCCTATTGCAAATTCTGCTTTTATACATTTGGAAAGCAAATTACCCATAAGCTCAAATAAGTAATAGTGAGCAACATATATAAGTGAAAACCCAGGTAAAGGGTTGGTTTTTTTGCAGGGAGTCTTGTGAATCAGGACTGATCGCTGATTTCGGTATGATCAGAATTTCACGTTCTTGGTTTTAGCAATCTTAGTACAAAGCTACTCCAGAAAGAAGAATAGCAGTTATTTTTGAGATATATAGTTCATTAACAGTTAATTTACTGTATATGTTCCTGGATGGAATTTGCCATAATGCTATTTTCACATCCACCCTCTGTCCTGCTTTTTGTGTGTGTGCATGCATGTATGTGTGTGCACATGTGCATTGCCAGTGAACTTGGGTTTATGTAACACAAGTGTATCTGCGGGTGGGATGATCCCATCTTCTGCCTGCTTTTAGCCTGTGTTGGACAAAAGACATTAGATGAACCTTTGGCCTGACTCTAGTTTCAAATCCTTTTTTCATCTGCTTAAGAATTCAGTTCCTTATGGCTAAGATACTCTGCTGTTTACTGTTTTCTGCTTCCATGGTGTACCTTGTTATCATATGAGCTTGTTTCCAGTGACTTGGGTACTTGAGTCAGATACTTGACTTTGTTAGTCATCCTCACACTTTTATATATATGTGTGTAAACAAATTTCATATAGTATAATACATACATTAAAAAATAAATATAAGTACATTGTAGATGTATACATATTAGAGCATGTCTTTATTCCCCAAAAGTCAGGTCTCTATGTTGTTTCCCAGCACTGGTAAATGCATACAACACAGAGCAACACTATGCAAAGGTATAACCTTACATCCTAAAGAGGGTTTTGGAGACAATTAGCCTTATTCTAATTAGCTTTAGAGGAAGACTATACTGATCCACCAGGATGGCTCTGAGTTTCAATTGTGGCTCTCTACATTGTACAAGGTGCTTTCGAATTAAGCTCCAGTCTGATAAGAACTTCTTTTTCCTAGGCAAATTTTCCAACTGTTTCATGTTGCTATTCACTTACCAGATTATGAAAAGAGCCATTGGCCTAATGGACAAAATAAGGAAAATTATATTGTTTTGCATGATGGATGATTATTTATTTTGATTCTGCATCTTTTTATTTTAAAAATTGGCTGATTAAATCCTTGCTTTAAGTTTGGGCTTTCAGTCCATCTGTACTGCTGCTTACGTTCATGGATACTAATGCCGTTTTCAGATTTGTTTTTCAATACATTACAGAACAAAAGACATTATGCCATCAGCAGAGCACAAATATGCCACTTTTACACAAAACCAAGTAGCTTAAGTATCAGGCTTATGACCATTAACATCAACAGTCTTATATATTTAAAATCCATGTTTAGTTCATTTCACATTGTTTTTTATAGCCTTCACCCTGTTTATAACATATCTCTTCAAACAATTACAGGTTTTTCCCTTTTTTTTGTTAATTTTCTTTCAAACTACAAAATTCCTTTTGAAAGAATATGTTTGGGGCAGATAGGTTCTAGCTGTCTTTCCATTTTTAACCTTACTCTTGTGTCAGAACACTGAGATGCTATATTCAGTGTCATGAAAAGGCTATTTTTTAGACCTGGAAGATTTATTGAAAAAGGGTGATTTGGGGTAACATTCTTTGCCGATCTGGTCAGTTAAACCTTTCTGTAATTTTTAGCACAATGAGGAAAAATCTACCTTCACCTTATGTAGACTCTTTTGAAACTGTCCTAATTTCACTTATGTTTCTTATTGCATTTCCTTATGTAAAATTTTATACTATATTATCCTATACCTGACTCTCAAGTTTTCTGGATTATGAGATGGGTTATGAAACATAGCCATATATTTTAATACACATTGAAAAATTTTGTCCAAACAATTAAATAAATGTGGCTAAATCTATGTAGAAAATACTGTTTCCACTGGTTAAAGAGATTTATAGAACATATCTCCCTCGCTCTCTTTGTTGCTCTATACCTTCTGCACAAAAAGTAAACATTACATGAAGGGTTACGAATTGCTGAAAGACTAATGAATGTTTTGTTAATCTAATACATTATGGCATGTCTCTCCAAAATGACAGACACAAAGTACGACTACAGGGTGATCCATTCAGGTACGTTATGTACTTTTATATATTGCATACTGATGGATATTACACAAAATCTTTAAGCAGATAAAGTCAATTTTTTATGTAAAATTGCAGTATTTTATAATGATATAATAGTCACTGCGTATCAGATATTTAATTCCTGATATACTTTTGTTTCTAATCCTGTAAGTCTCTTTTGGTTAACATGTCAACATGTGACCTACAGCACTGCTTTTAGTACTATATTTTTGATGCCTTAAAAAATGACTTTGTAGAAAGATTTAATTTACATTGACATAATAGGTTGTGATAAAGTATTTCAAAGGGTATGCTGCATACTAATGTCTGAATTATTTACAAAAATGTGAAAAAGCTAGGGAAAAATTGCAAGATGGAGAAAGGCAACAGAAGTATGCAGTATAATTTCTAGCTGATGCTAGACTTTATTCCAGAATTCTTATTGTGCAACTTACCAAATTTCTTTTAAAAGGAAACTAAAGATGGAGCTACAGTATGAGATGTGAATGCTAATCGAGTAAGATATATATATATATATATAAAAGAATCTGATTCCTAAACCAGGAAAAATTCAGTGTAGATAAATAATTTGAAATTTACAGAATCAAATGCTCAAAGCATGCCATGATATTAGAGAACAGCCTTGTGCTTATTTTACTAGAATAATGGACAGATAAATAGGATGGCAAAACTTTTCTTCTTTCTGGCCCTACTTGGAGTTCACAACCAAGACGAACAATGGATGGTAGTGCTGAGAATACATAAAGCAGGTGAATAGTTAGGGAATACAGAGATGAAATGTGTGCTGAGGCACATGAAGTTAATCTAGCTGAGAATATTAGAATGTTTTAATTGACTTCTGTCTTCAGTTAGTATTTATACATTGTCAGAACTTAAACTTCACATCTGAAGCTTTGCTTGCATAATCTCCTCCCCATGATGAGTTATTTTTTAGGGTGAATAAATGATTTTCATTTTTGTTTTGTTTTCATGAAACAAATAACCATGTACAGAAAGTACCTTGGAAGAGAACAGAAAAGTTGCAATAAATACTTAACTGGAATTTTAAATTAACAAAAGTGCTGAAAATATTTTAAATTGCAATGAAACTACATCATTTTAATGGCAAAACTTCCTTTGATTGCTATTTGCATGATTACCTGCAGTAGCAATTGTAGTGCATATGCTCCACAAAGGTAGAATGCTGCCATTAAAATAGAAAGAAAAATACATCTTTTCCTAAAGATGCTGGGTGGCTCAGGAGGAGATAAATTTATTAAGTCTTAATCCTGGAATCCATTCCACAGATTCGCAACAATACTTTGTATGTAACAGAAGACTTGGTTAAGAGCACAAAAAAATGCATCTGCCAGGTTGACTACACTGTTACTTCTACAATTTCTGTCCCTTACTTTTTATCCCTTTATCTGTCATCAGCTCCTGTATTAGTATTTCACATAAGTTGTCTGTTCTTGCCATTTCTTCTCCTGCACATAAACTTTTGTTACTTAGAAGAATATGTTTTGGTACCTCTAATACTTATTTTTTAAAAGAAAAAATAATTGTAACTACTATTCTTTGTGTGTTTATCAGTTTTGAAGAATTGCTGATTGGAGTGGAGTTTGCAAGGTGTACAAATTCTGGCCTTCAAGATAACACCACTTTTAAAAATAACTTTTCTATGTTACCAGAAGATTGCGTCAGAACCTGTTCTCCATTCTTTAGTCATGTAATCACTGTGGGATGCTTTCTCAGCTGCTACCCTGAAGATAAACATAGAGTTCGTTTCACTAGTCTTCTCACTCTGTTGCCATCTGTCCTCATTAAAGTTTCATGAGTTTTTAAAGCAGAAGTTTGTCTTTATACAAATAAGTAATTAAGTCATAAATATTTGGACAAGAGACCTTATTTAATGATATATTTCTATATCAGCAAGTATGTCGGCACTCTATTATGAGTGAATGTCATGAGATGGTGACTGTATTTCAATGATGCAGGGTCCCAGTATATTTCTTCTTTTGGACGACTTCTTCCAAAAGAAACTTCCCAAAAACAAACTTCCACAAACTTTTCTAATTGACCCACCAGAAAATCAAAATTACCATGAGCGCACATTGTGGAATCTAGCTGACTTAATGATTTAAATATTTCAAACTTTTAAACACCGCCCAAGCATTTAAATTGGCATATTGTTTTTAACACTGAATAGCATTCAACTTGGTTTATAGCCAGCAACTCAAATACTTTGTTTAGTTATTCATTACTAATACTAATAATTATTAGTTTGTATTAAAAGTCTATAGATATAACAACTGAAAAGAAGAGATGCAAAAGAAAAGAGCTGCATGGTTCTGCTTTCATGCCTGTCTCCTCCTTGCTGAGTGTTCCTGTCACACAGCACACACGCATACAGTCACTCAGTGTGTTCCAGGCTCAGAGGTGGGTGCAGGCAGTTCACAAAGGGGCTGAACAATGCCCAGAGTAGGAGTGTGTGGCTGGGAGCGGAGCAGAGAAACAGTAATAGCAAGGAAGGGGAGAAGGAGAAAAAGATCTGATCCTCTGAGAGCAGCAAGCTCTCACCAGTCTGAGACTGGGCTGTAAAACAACCTTTTCAGGTTAACTTGCTGGATGAAGTTTTTCCAGCCTTCTGCCATCAGCAGCTGCATTCCCCAGCCCTTCAATGGGTTCTCTTCTTCCTCTGATCCTCAGCATGCTCAGCCCTGTCAGCATGCTGATATGTGACACTGGCAATAGGTGTATGGTGATCTACTTTCTTAGCATCCTTAAGCAGTGCAATGAGTGATGGATGCAACCAGTGTTGGAGCCAGGAAAAGATAAAGGCTAATAGTGAAGAGAAGATCGTGGCAATCAGCTTTAGAGAGGCTGAGGCTAGTGAAGAACTACAGGAGAAGGCTGACATGTCTACAGATTACATTGCTCTTGAAAGAAGCGCATCCTCCTTTCCTGAGCTTGTTTTCATCCTGATGGTGGCTGTTAGAAGAAGAACTTATATGATAAGCTGAATAGGGAAGCCGATATGGCTTAAAAAAAAGCATGCTTTCCCCCTCTTGGATTAGTTTAATTCAGATCAGTGCTACTGCTGAAAGAAATTTTTCTTGAACTGTGTCTTAACTTGGAGGCAATAGGAAATATTTATCTGAGTATAAAAATAAAGGCTGGGAAACTGGCTAGTCGAAGAAGATGAGAAAGTCAGATCAGGAAAGTCAGAGACGCAAGGGTGAGTGAAACAAAATTGTGTAGTACAAAGTCTAATTAGGACCTAATAAGATTTTTCTGTTATAAGCTGGGAATTATAATTTAAAGTGTCAGAGGAAGAGAGAGATCTGGCTTTATTAGTCTCAGGGTGACTAAAGCCATAAATGTGACATGGCAATGAAAAAAGACAAGTGTAAAGATATATCAGGATGTATTACAGGATTTTTAGGAGTGAATAGGAAATGTTAAAGGCAATGTACACGATACTAGCAGGATCTCATCTGGAATTCTGTTTGTAGTTTTGGTCACTTATGATCCAAACATGAATTCCAAAAGGAAGAGGTGCAAGATGAGTAGCTAAAGTTGGGGAAATAGAGACTCTGTCTTACACAGGTATTATAAAAATTTCTCGTTATTTATCATTGAAAAAGAAAGAAATTGTACTGTCTTTTTGTTCTCAAAGAGAAAAGTACTGGCAGAGTGAGACTCACAGAGTCGAAGAGTCATAGATTCATAGATTCACAGAATGGTTTGGGTTGGAAGTGACCTATAAAGGTCATCTAGTCCAACCCCCCTGCAGTACGCAGGGATATCTTTAATGAGATCACGTTGCTGAGAACCCTGTCCAACCTGACCTTGAATGTTTTCAAGGATGGGGTTTCTGCCCCCTCTCTGGGCAACCTCTTCCACTGTTTCACCACCTTCATTGTAAAAAATTTCTTACTTATCTCTAGTTTGAATCTACCCTCTTTTAGTTTAGATTTTTAGTTATTTAGGAGCCCCTGTCCTGTTGCAACAAGCCCTGCTAAAAAGACTGTCCCCATCTTTCTTATAGAATGTCTGTTTAACCTGTAGAACAATGTTAGCAGAAGAACAAATGTCTATATGTAAACAATGATGACTTATATTTTGTAGAAATGAGAGACTAGCCATCTGAAAGTGAGATTCTAGATTAGTCCATAGATGTGCTGGTTTGGTTTTTTGTCCTAGTACTAGGAAACAACTTGACCATTTTGTCACATGGAATATATAAAAAACATAACTGTGAAAGCTGGAAACTAGATTTAGAAACCAAAAGACTCTTTCTTCCTAAATTAATTTTTTTTAATCTTTTCCCCCTTCCAGTACCAGAAATGCTTAAAAGTAGAAGTAAAGTGGGAGGAACTAGCAACATGCCTGTTTCAGTAGAGGAAAGCAATTGGTTATACTTCTAATTGTTGTATTTAATGAGGCTGAGGCTTATTTCCTAAGACATGAAAGATAGATTTTCTGAGTGAAAGTTGTATATTGCAGTAATTTCTCTCTTAAGCCTTCAAAGCACAAGATGTCAGACTATATTTCTTACCATACATACCCTCATATAGCCTTCTTTAAGGGAGAGGATATGTTCAGTAGCTCATAGCATCTATGCAGCTAATAAGATAAAAAATAGATCTGTTTTCAATTAACAATTACACTAAAAATATAGATGGAAATGCATATTCCCTTTGATATCTTCTTTTTTTTAATTGATTCCACCTCTATACACAAAAATAAGTCTTTTCTATGGTTTATTACAAAATATATGATAGAGATGTAGGCATTTTTCTGTTAGAAGAAAGATGAGATAGTAGTTACCACTGAAAGGCTTCCACCCTAAGATAGGTATGTGGACTGTTGCTTTCAGAGAAGTGACTAGAATAAAGACTATATATATTAAATACATAAGTTCCTCTAAAAAATTCTGTAAAAAGCAAAAATGTGTATTCATGGTTTTCTGCATTTCAAAATTTCCACCCAAACCCTACATACTCTAAGGTTTTTTTTAATAATAAGAATATACTTCTCACCTTCACTTTTATAAATATACACTTATTCCAACATGCATCATTGTATCTTCATTACTCCAGCCAGTCTATACTGAGTAAATGCATAGTCAACCTCAGGTGTGACTGTCAATGCATATGAAAATCATTAATTCCTGTAGTTACTAAGTAACTTTTTTCCTTTTAAATGATAGAAAAATTGAATGCATCAGTTCTATAAGCACTCTGTATTTGAATATTTTCATGCACAAAAAAGAAAAATGCGTGTTTTTAACTGGCCCTAAATCCACAAAGCACTTAGGCTCAATTCAAGAAAGTATTCCTAGCCAAGAAAGCCCTTTAGAACATGCTTAAATGCTTTGCTGAAGCATGGCCAGTTAGAGCAGAATGCCAACATTTCATGTCAGCAGCAATACTCTACATTCATCTACCTTCGCTGCAGTTGATAGGTTTGCTTAATGCAGTTACTGCTACAAATCTAGCATGCAGTTAGGAGTCTTTTACAAAGCAGCTCCTTTAACTTATAAGCTGTTCAGAACACTGCGTTCTTACTCTGCTTGATTCAGGGGCCCCAGTCCTTGGGGCCTCTATGGTTACATAGTAATAGTAATCTAGCTGGTAATTGAAAATACTTTTAAAGGGTGTAGCTATAATGTGACTGGGTGACCAAGGCTGGATGGTTTTTTTTTTCCTTGCTACAGTGCATTTAGATATGTAAAATTAGTATTTTCTTAGAGCTGTCTTACTGTATTTAAAATGTCTTTTGGCAGCACAGTGAAGTTTATGATGAGCATTAGTTTATGATAAGCATTCAAAACTTCTGATCTAATTGTTTAATTAAACATCAATGCTGGTCAATATTGTGTCTCTGGAGGTCAGACAGAGAGGTGGGTCCATTCCAGAGTGAGGTCTGACTCACAATTCCATAGTGGGAATGAAAGATAATATTGACTATAATGTTTGTGTACAGTATAATTAATCATGGTCTTGGAAAAAATTTGATCTGAATGATATTTGTGCAGTGTTCATCCTTTGTTTTATACATGTTGCCAGTACTGGGCCTGTCACTATTGATTGTTAAAGAGATTTTGGTTCATTAGATAAAAGGCTAAAGCTATGTTTTGCCTAAAATGCAGATTATTAGTAGTTTGTTAATAGCAATTTGTTTTAATTCTCTGTGTCACTTGTGAACATTCTCTGGCTTGTTCATCTTAAAAAAAAAAGGTATTATACTGGAATAGGTGAAAAAGTGAGTGGTAACAATAGTATGTATGGCTTTCTCACCTTTTAAATTTTCTAACGGTCAAGAATGCTGTACGATGTCTAAATGGCATTTAATTCTAACTTTAAAAAACTGTTTTCATTACCGTTAGGTAAGGAGTAAAGATAATTGTATTAATTTCAAGACAATCTAATAGCTCTGGACTCGACAAGGACATGTGGGTTCAGTTTCTTGACGATGGACTTTATATATGGCCTCCTTCCTTTTCCTTTAGTTCTCATCTATTGAAGCATTGTGGATATAAACTAGTTGACTGACATGTGCCAGAAAACATGACAGTAACAATAAAATAATTGAATTTTGTCTTTATTTGTAAGAAAGAGTCCACAAACTCAGATTGGGTTGTGGATCTACATGTTTTCAGAATCAAGAAGTAGGATTCACTCCTAATTTTTTACTAATTTTTACTCTTCTAATGTTACTATTACTCTTCAGATTGAGGACTTCTCATTCTTGGTTTCCTGTAAAACACCAGAAAGGCCCTTTTGGCCATCACATCGACCCATTTACTTTATTCCATAAATTCATATGGTACTTTGCATATGATACGTTGCCATAACATCTTCTGTTAGTACTGATCACCCCTACCAGAAAAAGTAAAACCCCAGTGATTTGGTTCATTCTTAAGCATTACACTCTGTCAAATAATTTTGTTATGTGTCTATGAGAAAGCAATATTCTAATAGAAATAAAAGCTCAAGATCTCAGCTTGTGTCATAATAGCTGCTTATTTTATTGGAAGTGAAGTTTGATTTAACTTCAGGAATGCTGGCCTATATATCTTTGCCTAGTGGTTTGAGAAAAGGGCCTCAAATGAATACTAAATTTCTGTAGAATGTCTGTACAACTTACACATGTAAAATTTTATAGTGATGTTTTCATTAGTTGTCTTTCTTTCAAAAGTAAAACCAAAGGAAATTGCTTGTGACTGGGGTGACATCATGAATTAGGAAAGACATGAATTTAATCTCTCATAGAGGCAGCTGTGTCTGGTACTTTAATATGGTTTTGGATGAAAACAAAGGAAAGCTAATTAATGTTTATGTAAATTCTACAGATTACAGTGTTTAGACACAGTCAGTTCTTCTTTACCATAGAAGGAAATGATGGTTGCCCTGTCCGCGTCTGTTGCAGTGATTTAGGGTCTACCCAAACAAATAATTAAAAAACTGAATGCTCTGGTTGCTAAAGACAAAAGCAATTAAACAACAGGCTGGTGAGAAGACTTTTCTGACAAAATAATTTTATACTAAATGAAGAAAGAAGGATTTCAGTTCAGATGATCCTAAGTAATTGAATTGCAAAACACAATGTCACATTAACATGACCATGAAACAATCAAGTTTGCTCTGTGATAACTGAAAATATGGTTGTTTCACTGAGAAACATATTTTGCTTTATGGAAGAGGTGAAAACCCTTGTCTACTTGTTTAAAGGTCTTGTCCTACTATTTTGATTTTGTATTTTCAGCAGTGGTAGTAACAGAGGCTGAGTCATTTGGAATAAGACTTTAGTGACCACCAGCATTATTGCTATCATGCTCAGCAGACCTAGAACATTGGTCAGGTGTCCTTATGCACATCATGAGATGTGTAGGCTATTGTTTATGTCTTAATCAATTTGGACCATTAAGTTTTGTTCACTAGCATAGAAATATCTTTTCTTTCAGTTTTATTTCTCTGCAAATTGGTTTCTAGGGTGTGTATAATTTTAAGCATTCTTAATTGTATTACTACCAGACTAGCTTTTGTTAAAATCAATGCTAAATGAATCATCATAAACAATGATAATTATATAGAGGAAGGAAAATATGTAAACAATTTAGTTCTAAGATTCACCTTTCACTAAGATTCAAGTGAAAAACCAAGCCACAGAAACTCTGTAGAAGCCAAGCAAACCCGCAAAAAAATAATGTTTTGCAAAGATGGTAATAGAAATTATGGATTTCTTAAGACTAATAGTTATATAGCTGGTTTGACTTTTATAGCTATTATATAAATTTTTACATTTTTATATAGATTATGAGTTTTGTTATAAAACAGCTCTTAGGTTAGCAAAGTGGGGTTGATAATCGTCCATGTCTCTTACGACAGAAGCAGAGGTCACTGTATACTATTTTGTTCTTAGATGTATGCTTCATTGAGGGAATATTTTAAGAAGTATCTCACTACTTATGTTTAATAGATTCATCTCAAGGCAGCATTTCTGAATTTATTGTAGTTATTTGTTCCATTTGCTGATACTTCAGGCTTAATATCCTATTTTTACTGTCTTATCCTGATTGACATTCAAAAATTCTTAAAAATGCATATAGTAATTCAGTATTCAAAAGGCAGAAAACTGACAAGAACTAGCTCTTCTCTCTGGGTAAGTTATGATTTATTCCTTTTCAATACGTAATATTTCATTGGTGTTAAACTGGAGTGGGGAATCCTAGGCTTAAAGCTGTTTTACTGTACTCGAGTGAAGCTATACTTTGTAATTTGTTAAACATGCATTCGGGCTGAGTTCATTTCACTGAAAGTAGGAGTTTTACTGTTGCATTTTGCATATGCCAATAACATGGCAGTTAGAATGTGTTACTTTATCATGACAGAGGGATCAGTGTCATTGGGACAGCCTTGGAAACGGGGCACTTTGGCTGCCTGTTGAAATTAGGCCAAAGAAAGAAACAAATATGAAAACTTGCAATGAGATGAAATTTTCTTTTGCAGAGTGTTACATTTTTATGAAGTGAAAAATCAATATGTAGAGGAACATTAATTTTATTGCATGTTAAATCTTCAACAGAGTGAGAGAGGTTGACTTAGTGCAGCCTTGGTTGGAATAAAGATGGTTGGGCTGAGTGTGCTGTAGTCTTCAGAGCTGCTCCTTTCCCAGGTGTACAATATTTAGGTTTTGCCTATTACTGCAAATTGCTACTTCATTGATTCTTGCTGATACTAAAGATCCATAGATGACATCTCATTTCGCTTTACAATGGAAATGCCTTTAGACCACTTTACATCAGAAGCTGTAAAGACTTTAAGTTTTTGGGTATCAAATGACACATTATTAAGTAGAATTTAACTGTTTTAAGCCTCTATAGATTTTCATAATGTAATTATTCACTTTCCTTACTGTCTGAAATCTAGAAATGTTTAATTAGACATAGAATCAGTCATACAGTGGATCAATATATGGTCATTTTCATATTTGAATAAGCCATGTGTCTTCTGTCAGCTAAAGATTGTGTTGTTTGGGCTTGGCTTTGTAGCAGGTAGTTTGCAATTTATGTGCTATCAGGCCAATACTGTACAGGTCTATTCCACAGGTAGCTGCTGTTGTGCATTTTTTTGCTCTTACATGACATGAGAGTTTACCAGAATGCTGTACAGGGTTAGCAAGAAGTGTACTGGGAAAAGGAAGTAATGTAAAACACCACAGTGTTCATTTCATGTGTATTACTCAAATATGCACCCAGTATGCTAGTACTTTCCCAACAGTGATCGCCTCCCTACACAGAGGCAAAAATTATAAGATGAGGAATAGGAAAACCAAATTATGTATACAATGCACTGCTTTGCTTTAAATGGAGTTAGATCTTTAGGAATAACTTTATGTGATTTTTATATAGATATTTTAATAGGAGCTAATGGAAGTCACTGGGACTGCACATGAAAAAAGACACTGTGGGGATTGTATAAGGAATAACTTAATTAAAGTTATGATTCAGTAAGAGATTAAAACAATTTATCTACCCTTAAGCACATGAGAATTTTAATTGACTTCAGTAGGTCAATAAGTTGTTGATGTAAGGCAAGTGTTTGGGCACATTGGGGCCCACTAGCTATTGCTGAGATCTAGTAAGATATTTGCCTAGCAGCATAATACAGTACTGGTAACTTCTTTATATTT
The DNA here is from genome assembly GCA_033124195.1 of Coracias cyanogaster. NCBI lineage: Eukaryota > Metazoa > Chordata > Aves > Coraciiformes > Coraciidae > Coracias > Coracias cyanogaster. The sequence continues at coordinate 41,497 of JAVSBS010002402.1, read as the reverse complement.
GAGAAAGATGCAAAAGTATGTTTGCAGCAGACATACTTTCTTCCTTTTCAGAAGACTGTCTTCATTGTTATTTGCAGTAGGAGCAGTATTGCTCTGTTGCATTTACCCTGACAAATCAGTTCAACCTTTGCCTTTTGGTTTTCTTTTTAGATTTAAGTATCCAGCTGTGCTATCTGCTACATTATAGGTGAGAGGGGAAAATAAAGCTTCAAGTTAGAGTACAGGTCATTTCAACAAATATGTAGTCCAATTATATATGCCACATAATTTGGTTTAGCCATTTGATCAAATAATTCAATCTCTGTAGAGAATGGCTTCATGATGTATTTTAGAATGGCTGGTCAGCGAGAAACTGCCTTAGGAAATGGAAGAAGAATCACATCAAGAAATTTTAGATGTCTTTCACTCCTAATAGAATTCCATATGAGTAACTTGGTTAGGTTCAGCTTCTGAACCTCAGAGGGTATTTCTCTAAGCTGGTCAACAGAGTTGATTCTGTGTCTACTGCAGAGTTTCATCTAGAACTAACACTTACCAAAAATTGTATTTGTTTGGCAGGTGGTCATCCTTTATTCAGCAATAGTATCTGCTAAAATCTTCCCTGAGAAATCACAAAGGCACTGTTAAACCTGGATCTATAAGTTTAAGAATGTATCTGTTTTTAAAAAAAAAAAAAGTTTTATTTTACTTGCTTACTACAGTTTAATTAACAGAAGTAGTAATTAACAGTAGACTAGGAACTACAAATAAAAAATTACCACTGAGTTTCATCCTTCTTCTTCTGCATAAATACAATACCAGAGAAGATTATCATATTCTTTTCTGATTAGTGACTGTTCTGTCATTGATGAGGATTTTTTTTTAGGTTTGGGCTTAATTATGTTACTCAAGCTTAAGTGGTTTAACAAGTGGATAACACATCTGAACCTTTGAATGATAAGAATTGTAAATGCAGCTATCCTGATTTGAAATTTTATTTGACTAGCAGTAATTCTGTATTAGCACACATAGCTATTCTTGCTAGTGCTGCGTTTGGATTGCCCCTTGGGCTTAAAGGAGCAGTAGGGAAAACTTTACTGGAAACTGCTGTGTGTTTTCGTAGAGCCAAGTGAGATGACTTTGAGAATTTCAGAGCATAAATCAAGATTAATTTCTAGGCATGCAGAGCTAGGTGATCAGAACATTAAAAAAGAAGAATCCAATAGTCCTGATAAAAAGGATTTTTTTTAAGATAATGGATGCATTCCATTAAAAATGTAATTTAAAAATATAAACAATTATTTGTGACATATATGTGTTTTTGAAGGAGTAATGATTTCTGCACACGAATTAAAACTGGACTAAAGTAGAATTTTCATTTAAAAATCTACTGTGAAATCATTGGAAGAGTGTTAAAACCTAGTGAAATAGTTAATCACAACAAAGAGAATGGAAAAGATTAAAGAGTCCTTAGGGTAACATTAAAATATAATTAGACTATTTTGAATGAAGACATAGAAGCATCACTACAGCCACATGGAGAAAACAAGTTGCGTTAACATAGGAAAAAAGAATTCTTATTTCCAAGTTTGGTAATATGTTTGAAGATAATAAAGACTTCAGAGTTAGACTATACTAATAATTTGATCCAGACTGGCCACAACAATATTGAAGCATAGATGGTAATTATATATGGAATATAATCAGAATTGGTTTTAATATACAAAGTTCTTTCTTTGGAGGAAAAGCAGTAATTGTTCATAGTTCTTTATGGATTCAAGGAAGAGTGGTGAAGAAGTATAAATATTATGGGTCTTAAGAAATTTAAATACTGTTAGTGATATATGCTAAAGTCTGTGGAAAGTTTAATTTAAATCTTAACATCTTTACCATTATTCCTTGTCTTATGATTGAAACACAATATCTGATTGACATACTGCAGTGTTATTCCTGCACTGAAAGTTTCAAAGTGCCTCTTTGGTCTTCTTTACCAAACTGAAAATAAAATATCTACTAACTGTTTTGTTCACGGTATTTTACTTCTCTCTCCTGGATAGTAACTGAGTGCTGTAGTCCAGAAATATTCCTTCTCAACTGCTAAATGTACGTATTCCTTGTTCTGTTAGCGGTAAGTGCTTATGGTAACAGCAAAATGTATTTAACCTCATTCCTACAATCTGCTATTCTTCTGGTAGACAAATCTGTTCCTTAGTCAGCGGTGGTTTGGCACTAAGGGTGAGGTGTGAATGAGTGTGTGACTAAAGATGAGGTTACTTGGATTCAGAATATTCATTTCAGCCAACTCTTGTGACTCAAATTTGCAGTGGATAAGTTTGAACTGACAGATACCAAATTTGCATTTCATTTAATGTTTATGTATTTTCCTGAAGGTATTTTTGGTAGCATGTAAATAAAAGCGTCAAGATGTTTCTTGCTAAGTACATTCAGAACTGTTAAGCTGCTGGCATACAGCATAGTGTCTCAGCACATATTCATGCATTAATAGATAATCTTCTGGGAGAGGTGTCCCACGTACTTGGCTAAGACCTTAAAATGGAAACAATAGAGTATGTTTTATCCATCAATATTTTCAGCAAAGTTTCTGAGAAGTGTAATACCTGCCAAAAATATCCGGGCTCAGTATCCTAGCTCAGTCTAGTGGGGTTGTAGCTGAAGAGAGATGGAGCCTCACTAATGCTAAGCCACTGCAGTACACACTATCATTACCATCATCAGACAAACATGGGAGTGTTTCCGTTCCGAAAAGCTGTATATAATCTTCAGCTGAATTTTAAATTTACAGGCAGGAACTCGAGAATCTTGGGATAAAAGTGATTCAATTTCATTTTCCTTGAGTGTGAATAAATATCACTTCATCTTCCCAATTTTTTTATAAAAAGGCCTGGATGTAATGTACGATTTAGCCAGAATTGAAAGTATCATCAACACACACTTCAGATTTTCTCTGAATGAATGCTAGTTTAGTTAAACTGAAGCTGTGTGTTAATTTACAGTTTAATAAATGTACAAGCTGCATGTTAATTTACAATTTAGCCATCCTTGTTAACACTTTAAATAGCTGCATAAAATTATCCTATTTTAGAAAAAAAAGGGAGTATATATAAAATTAAATTATTTTAGTAAAATTATACTATTTTAGCTAGATCTCTGCTGATGTGGATTAATACAGACCTTGCAATTCAGCTACATCACAGAGATGCTCAGATTTACATTTTTTTTCAGATGAAACTTGGTTTGTCATTTTATTTATACGGTATCTATCTAAAGAAATATTTTTTTTAAATGTTAGGCCTTGGTTAGTCAGATATATAGCTAACACCCAATAGATTTATAACTGAGGGGAATAGAATTTCAGCCAGCCTGCAATGGGAAAGCAGGGATGATTCCAATTATTTGTCATTTAAGGACTAAATGTTTCCTGGTGGTATTGTGTTTCTTCACTAGCTTAAGCAGGTTTATGCATTTGTTAATTTTAAAAATCTGGGGTTTTAGTATATTTATAATATACTAAAAGTAGTACCATCATCTTTTAAATGAATATGCCCTCAAACACCATATCAAATTAGTATCTTTGAGCTCTTCAGAATCTTTGCACATTATAAACACTAAAACATCTGTGCTTACTGAAGCCACTTTTGTAGGTGTATTAGTAGAAGTTGCATGTTAATTCAAAACTACTTGCCTGATTTTTGGAAACAGTGCTCTTCTGGAGATATTGAGCTGTCATTCTGTTGACAGTTGATCCTCTGAAGCCTGTAAGGAGTATAGTTTCCTATTTTGGGTAATTTTACTATAATAGAAATGCTCATAATTTTCCACTTCCTTTAAATTACAACAATATTTAGTTCTAGAAAAAGGCTTCCAGAGGTAAGAAAAAAGTAATTTTTATAGCAAAGAAGTTCAGTTTTGGTCAAGAGCTTTGAACTCCTGAAACTATTAAAACATCACAGTCCTTAAAAAACTTAACTTCATAATTAGTATAAAATTTGGTAGTGGTAGAAGATTTGCCAATAGTACAGTCTTCATATAAATATTTTGAAGTAACAGAAAACTATTTGAAGAATCATCATAATTCTTGAAAACACAAAACCAAAAATACTTCTGTAGTTTCTAAATGCATTAAAAGAGGACCTCAGAATTTATTTATGCCATAAATGTTATTTCACAGTTCAATCAGTTATCTTGCTGTGTAATAAAAGACCCTGAAATTAAAATGACCTCTCTTTGCAGAGTGTAACTGTAGGATTCCTTTTACTATGAAGCTGCCTTGGTTTGATCTTACTCTTACTGAAACGGAAAATGATATCCAGCTAATGCATCTGAAGTGGTTTTTCTACCATCCAAAGCTCTCCTGTTAAATTAATGGCTTCTGCTTCTGGCCTCAATTACATGTTACGATTCTCCAATTTCATACAGCTTTTCTTTTCTTTCTTCTGTGATTTTACAGTATCTTTCTGGTGAAATTCTAAATCAATCTGAAGCACATGCATCTGATACAGCACATATTTACAAAACAAACCAGACCCACCCTGATTTGAAAATGTCAGGAATATGATTAATGTTCTGTGCTGTGTGTAGTAGTTGAGAATATTTTAGTCTTTTAAAGCAACTAACAGCTTGATCAAGAAAATCAGCTTACAGTGGAACAGGGTAATGACTGCAAAATGGTAATTAAATTTTCAAATGCTAAAAAAAATCATTTTCAGTCTGACTCAAGCTGGACAACAGTGTTATTAGCTGAAAGCTATATATCTGCTTCCTACCTGTAAGTATTCTAATGGTCCCTTTTAGTTAGTCTTACTTTTTCTACTACAAAATGCTGTGTCACACAAATAAAATTTAGAATTAAGTGTTTCTTTTTAACTGCAAAACCTAAACAGTGTATTTCTTATTTGATGGTGATGTAAGCAATTTTCATTTATACAGGTTGTAAAGATTGTAAAGTCCTTAAACTTTACTGCTCTGTCAGATTCCAGAATCAGGTCTGAACTCCTGTGCTTTTTTGGGTGTATTTGCCTTTAAAGTCTTGTCTTACGTATTCTCCCAGCGATATTTTTTTTTTCTCTTTTTACTCTGAAAAGTAAAAAGATGGGAGGATTTAGCCCTCTACTTAGAGTACTATTTATTCAGTGGATCCCATGATCATAGCTTTCTTAAGATTGATTTCATTTTGTCTTGACAGTGGTGTTATCACCAGTAATGTATATATGGACAACCTGCAATAAAGAACCAGGAAAGAACAAAGAATAGGAATGATGGTGAAAATTGAATAGTGAATCTGAGTGACTGATCCATAAAGAATTTTTCTGCTTATGCCATGGATATGAGAGAGATAAATAATATTTTCTTACTTTCATTATAGTTTCTATTGGGTTCTGATGAGAAGAAAAGTAACCATTTAAAAAATGGTTTTTAAAATTATGGTTTAGATTAATGTGATTCAGCTCAGCTGACAGCTTTTGTAATAGCAAAGATGTTTCTTGTGAACAGGTGCTCCTCACTGAAGTTTTAGAATGGCTCAACTCTTCCTCATTGCCTTATTCTTGATTTGGACACTGGCCTATTGTTAATAAAAATTGTTTGCACCCTACTACATAAAGCAAAAAAAAGAAGTCTGCCCAAATATTCACACTCAAATTGCAACTACACTTCCGACTCTATTCTCACTTTCAAATTTATCAACATCTTTTATATCCCTAAACTTCCTTTCTTAGGAAGTTGAACAATTGCAAAGATTTTCAAGGCAATAATGATACTAGCCCATGTCATCAGATCAACTTGACCAGTTTGAAGAGTTGAGCTCTCTTTTGTCTTTGGTAGAAACAGAGTTGGCCATTTTCTTGCAACTGATTGTTTCAGTGACAACCAGTGGAAAAGGTTATTAAATGCTTTGGCCCTTTCTCAGCACTCTTTCTGTCAATAGCCTTTCCTCTCTTTTGAGTTGCAGGTCAATATTTTTGGTGTCTTTCTCTCTTCATGCTAGTGTATTTACAGGAGTTTTTTTTTTCATGTTAGTTTTGTTTCTTTTTCTTATTTGTATTCCACAAATATGTGTTGGTTTTTCTTATTTTGCCATTTAATGTTCTTTTCTATTTGTCCTACTTTATTATTTTTTGAGATCAATGAAGGCTCCGATTTAGTGGAATTCCATCCTTTCTCTCAAATGGAAAAAATTACTCTTTAACACTCTCTTCTTGAATTCTTTTTTCTGTATTTCCACTGATTCATGCAAGTTTGTTTGCCTTCTTGATGAAGTTCATTTTTTAATTTTGCTATTTATTCCCCTTTTGAAGGAATGAGAATTCTTTAAATTAATCATCAGTCTCACACAAGTTACCTTTCACATGCCATCACATTCTCAACTAGCTTGTTACTTGGAGTTAATACCTAGTCTAGAGGAGCCCTTCTTCCAGTTCCTTTTTCTAGCTGGTATTCAACTATAGATACAAAATATATGTGATACTATATAATCTTTTAAAAATATATAGTATTTTTTAAAAGCCATCAATTATTTTGAAGACTTTGCTTGCCCTTATACCTTTTCCTATATTTCTTTCCCAACACCTTTCCTGTTAGTTAACATGTGGCCTTTCCACCAAACCTTGTGCTTTGCTTGGTTTGGCTAGTTGCTGGCCAGAAATAATCTTCAGCCACTTCATCACACCTGTGCTTATATTAATTTCTTTTAAAAATTTTATTATTATCACTTGTTCAAAATGTATTGTTGTATCCTAAGAGCAGGCTCATACAGTTTCCTACCAAGGATTCTCCTAATTAGGGATTTACTGCCATTGAAAATGACAGCAGTTAACAGCCTTAGCAGCAGTGGTGGTAACAACAGCTGTCAGGTGCGTCCTGGACCATGCATCTTATTTTATGAAACTCTGGCCAGTATAACTGTGTTTAGAAACTGCCAGAAATGCTCTTTCAACAATTTTGATAGTCATGGAAAGGTTATTATCTTTGGTCTATACCACATAGTTTGTAGAGGTCTCACTAGCAGATAAAAACTACTTCCAGTGCCTCTCAGGAGCATACTTTAGTGCAGAAATCAGTAGACATTTTTGTGAAAATTCTCCATACTGGACTGTACTTTAGCAGCAGTGAAAATGAGCTGCTTCCCCCCTGTAGTTTGAATGTGAATATAGTGTGCCTGTAATCGCATCCACTGATTGACATTGAGGTTTGGATATCGCAATAGTGTTGTCTTTGGTTGTAGCATGTTTCTGTTCTGTATTCCAGTAACATGTCTCAACTCTTAATGTGCTCTGAGAAAGATAGAATTTTTCATTCTTTTTGGCTTTACTGCCAAGGTTACTGATTTCCATGTATAGTACTTCTTATCTGTCCACTGGGAGCCAGGAAAAAGTGTGTCAAGTGCTCATTTCACATGGGCCACTAGACAGTCGTCAGATGTCCTGATGTCCTGGGTGAATCTACATTTATCTTTTCAGTAGCAGTTTTATACCTGCTTAAACATATATAGTTTGTGCCTGTACCATTAGCTACTCATTGGTTTTCAAACATGATACAAACCATTTGGCTTACACTGTGAGTAGCTGACAATGCTACGAGAAATGGAAGTGGTGAGTTTTATTACCAGTGCTACTCATACGCCTTTAATCAACAACTCTGATGTCTGCATATGCATGCAGTGGATCATTGCATAAAAAACAATGATCTGAGCCTGGCACCACTGTGACCTAGGAGCTGAAGAGCACGGTATGCCATTATCTTTCCCTGGAGCTATATAGTCCTGCTCAGGAATTTACTTTGACATTTCTCCTGTCTCTCTATATAAAGCAGTTCGCTGTTTGCTTCAGTCTCGCCATCAGAGTAATGTGCTTGTTCTTTGGGTTTTTTCTTCCTTGCCTTCAACCTTTATTTGTATCTATTAATGTAATAATAATTTATTTACAATATATTTCCTCATGTGCTTTGTATGTCTCATAATATAAACAGAATTGAAAATGCACTTTAAATGATTGATGTTGCAGTACAAATAGAAAAATTAAGTGGATTTGGTCTCTAAAACTAATGAAGTAGCTGATTTGATACAGTGCAAGTCTTTAGTGGGATCATATTCTGTGGTAAGCCTCACGGTATCAAAAAAAAAGAAATAAATACGTGATAAAAATATAAAAACCATAGCTATCATAGGTGTTCAAATGTGAGAATAAAAAGACTGAAATATAGTTTATTTCCATGACAGATAATGTATGGGTGCAAAATCATAACCTCAAGATAGTAGTCTTACCTGTGAATTCAGGTGTTTTCACAATAAGATTAACATTTCTGTTTTAGAGGTGTATTGCCTGAGTAGCTGGAGGCATTATTATTCGAATATTGACATTTACTGTGTCAATGTTTTTTCAAGTTGTGTATTCATTGTGCATAGACTCTCTTTCACTTATGTTACTGAATTTAAAAAGTTAGGCTAGACCCTGAAACTCTTAGGTAAGAAAATTTAAGTGTTTCTACAGAATTCCCTCTGAAATCTTGAAATTTGCTAAAATATTGTGGGCATGTCAATTTCTTCCACTTCATAATCTCAGTCATTTTCTGATCTAAAGTTGTGATATGATATCTCTGTAACACCCTACTTTTTGGTTTTGGTTTCTTCATTATTAGTTGCTAAATATATTTTACATATAATTATTTCCTGGTTAAGTAGGTACAGAAGAAACAATTTTCAGATTCACAGAGTATGTATAGAATGGGGAAAAAAGGGGGACAAATGTTTTTTATGTCAAGCAGATTGCTATTTCAGTTGAACCTGAGAGTCTTCATAAAGGTCTTCATTAGCTGTAATAGGATTCTTTAAGTGTCCCGCCTATTCTTTCTCAGGTCAAAAGAAAAATACATGAAGATATTTTATTTTCCTCCATCCTTCCCTGCCTGAATCCAAAGTTAGTTTTTACTAAGTCAGACTATTGTCATTGACTTCCCATTTTAGACCATTCTTTGTCTTTCATGTTGGGCATGCCTTTTACAAGCTTTCTCCATACACCTTTTGCCACAGCAGCATGTTGAATAACAGGTGCAGTTCAAAAGTAAAGAAAATAAATTCTAAATTGAGAGGAAGAAGGAATTATTTTACTGATACCCGTGGTCTTATGATCTTTAAAAAGGAAGAAAAAAGCTGAGGAAGATTTTCTAAGAGAATCGGATGTATGTGCAAAATTTGAGATAAGCATTTAATGTTTTTTTTCCTCTTGCAAGAACATCTATTCAGTCAGTAGGACCAGCAGTGCTTATAGAATACTGTAGATGCATTTTGAAATGCTGTCTTTGCATGGGGATTTTATGGTTAATTACTGGTGTTGGTTTATTTGTGTATTCTTTAGAGGGTAATTATTAAGAAGATTCAAAGGTGGTGACAGCTGCAATGCCTCTATGATAATTGCAACAGCTAGTTTTTGAAATTTGCAGACCAAATATGTCCTAAAAATACTGTGACAATTTGCAGTAATATTACATCCTGCTAATGTTTGTAATTTAAAAACTTTGTGCAATGTAGGGAGTGACTAGAAAGCAACTCTTACAATAGTAGGAATAACATCTTTATTATAGCTGGCAAAGTATTTTTTGTGTTTACAAGATGAACTTCAAGAGTACAGTATTCAGTATTTTATTATCAAACAGTATTAAGCATTTTCCTTTGCAAGTCTTTGTGCAATTGTGCAGGGAAGATTATAGTAGATTAGAGAGTGGGTGTACAGAATACTTTCACCAGCATTCTAGCTACTTGTCGCACGTTTTGTCAAAGTTTGTAAATTCCTGATCTTTCAAATTTTTTTCTCTTTAAATTCATTAGCTATTAAAGCAGATGTCTTTAACCAGTCTATTGACTACAGATCTCTCTGTACTTTTCCTATTTGTTGTATGTCTGTTATTTGAACTGACACTGTTAATGTAATCTAAATAAGCATTCTCAATGCTTTCAAAAAAGCTGATTTCTTTAATTCATTTAATATTGGGACAAAAAAAGTCAGGCTGATAAAATCAGAAGTTGCAGGAGTCCCAGACTTTGGAGGAAACAGAGAAAGTCTGGGTGAAGGAAGACTTCCCCTTGGCTGAGGAGGATCAAGTTAAAGAGCAATTAAGTAAACTCAATACCCATAAGTCCATGGGTCCTGATGGGATACACCCATGGGTGCTGAGGGAGCTGGCAGAGGTCATTGCTGGGCCTCTCTCCATCATCTTTGAAAGGTCCTGGAGATCAGCCGAGGTGCCTGAGGACTGGAGGAACACAAATGTCACTCTGGTCTTCAGAAAGGGCAAGAGGGAGGATCCGGGAAACTACACACCAGTCAGCCTCACCTCCATCCCTGGAAAGAAGATGGAATGGCTCGTTCTGGGCATCATCTCAAAGCATATGGAGGAAAAGAGGGTTATTGGTAGTAGTCAACATGGATTCACCAAGGGGAAGTCATGTCTGACTAATGTGATAGCCTTCTGCAATGGAATGACTGGATAGATAGATGAGGGGAGGGTGGTTGATGTTGTCTACCTTGACTTCAGCAAGGCATTTGACACTGTCTCCCACAGCATCCTAGTAGGCAAGCTTAGGAAGTGTGGGTTAAATGAGTGGACAGTGAGGTAGATTGAAAATTGGCTGAAAGATAGATGGTTGTGATTAATGGCACAGAGTCTGCTTGAAGATTGATGACAATTGGTGTTCCCCAGGGGTCAGTACTGGGTCCAGTCCTGTTCAATATATTCATCAATGACCTGGATGAAGGGATAGAGTGCATCCTCACCAAGTTTGCTGATGATACAAAACTGTACCTGTTGGCAGTGCTCTGTCTAGCAGCGTAGCCGCTTCCAGAAGGTGAAGGAAGCTTGGAGGAGGCAGTAAGCAGAGAAACTTGCTTTTCCTCACTTATCCTTAAAAGGGCCAAAGGCAATGTGTCTGTAGGAAATTACCAGTGCAGAATAAGGAAACTGATAGTAGAAAGTCTTCAGCAACCATCATGCAGCAGCACTACTTGTGTGTCATTTGGCCTTTCTGCTGGCTGTGGGTGTTGGACATAGTGATAGATACGTTTGGTAAGAGATGAATCCCCTTGTGTTCTAGCCGGTCCTCAGAGATTAGAGGGGCTAGGGCTGGCAGAACTTATCTCTTAATAGATATGCCAATTATTGTTGTGACTATAAGTCCAACACCACATACATGAACAGCATGTCTGCTGTAAGACTGGTTGTGTTCAAAGAAAGCAGTCAGATGCATGAATAGCACGGTTTATTCAAAGCAGTCAGATACACAAACAGCATGGGGTATTAAAATGCAACATAGACAGATTCTTTAAGATTGCCATTGATAAATGCACTAAGCTTCACACTAGCTATATAACTCTAAAAATAAGATTGCATTCACAAGCTTAATCTCCCAGGGAAGCAACCTCAGAGTAACCAAAGGCATTGAAGTGCTGGGGCCTGAGTTGTGGGCCCCAAGTCGGAATTGACCTGTGGATGAGTCACAACCTAGCAGAATGTTTTGGTTTTCCTATTGGCTTCATGTTCCACAGGCAGAACCTGGCCTACCTGTGTCTCTGTGGCTCCACCCTCACCCAGGTGGTTGTGGTTGGGGTGGTGGGCGAGGCCAGGATTATATCAACCAGGAGCTGATCAGTTACTTCTGTTGGGGCTGGTTGTATCTTGCTGAGCTCTCTTGGTGGTACCCTCCTATAAGAAGGGCTACTGAGGGAGCCATCTCTGTCCATTGTGTCCAGCAGATGATGCTAGCACCACAGAGGGTAGTGGAGGAGCTGAGCACACGGACCTATGGCAGGATTGTTTGAAAGAAAACTTACGAGTGGATGTTGCTGAGTTCAGTGTTGGCCTGTGTGATCAGGCAACTGATGGCAGCATAAAATAGTAATGGCTGAACCAGCAAAACAGCTGGACAGTCTATTTTGTGATGGATGAATTCTTCTACAGGACTCTAGGGCCTAAGTTTCTCTCCTCTAAGACTTCTGTATCCAGGATTGGATGCACTCTTCTCTTTTTTCAGGTCTTCAGTTTCTCAGCTAAAGTTCTTCTTGTTCTTTGCTCAACTTTACAAGCCAAAGTCCCTTCTGGACTTTTGTCAACCCTTTCTTCCCTGTCAAAAAGTCAAGTCCCTTGACTGGCATGGGTACTCAGTGGTTTGGATGGAGAAGGTTGTGGAGAGGCCATGTCTGGGGTGGTCTGCACTTTCCCTCCCTCTCACACCTGCTTTTGGCCCATGGATGTCTCCTGGTCTTCCTGCTGGCTAGATCTGGGATGTTGGCAGTGGGGTGCTGATGTAGTCTTGCCTGGAGCCTGTCCTCAGGATGCCCTTGCCAAGGTACTTCAGATAGAGAAAAAAAATGGTAACGGAGTGTGGTGAGTTGACGCTGGCTGGATGCCAGGTGCCCACCAGAGTCACCCTATCAATCCCCTACTTGGCTGGACAGGGGAGACAAAATACAATGAAAGGCTCATGGATCAAGATAAGTACAGGGAGATCACTCAGCCATTACTATCACAGGCAAAACAAGTTTGAATTGGGGAAAAAATTAATTTATTACCAGTCAAATCAGAGTAGGATAATGGGAAATAAACCCAAATCTTAAAAATACAGTCCCCCTACCCCTTCCTAAAGTTAAGGGCTTAACTTTACTACTGATTTCTCTACCTCCTCCCCTGCAGTGCCACAGGGGACATGGAATAGGGATTGCAGTCAGTTCATCACATGTTGTTTCTGCTGCTCCTTCTTCCTCAGGGAAAGGACTTCTCACACTCTTTCCCTGCTCCAGTATGGAGCTCGCTGTCTCCATGGGAGACAGTCTTCCATGAACTTCTTGAACCTGAGTCCTTTCCACAAGCAACAGTTCTTCACAAACTACTCCAATGTGGGTCCCTTCTGCAGCATGTAGTCCTTCAGGAACAGACTGCTCAAGGGTGGGTCCCCCACAGGGTCTCAAGTGCTGCCAGCAAACCTGCTCCAGCGTGTGCTTCTCTTTCCACAGGTCCTACCAGGAGCCTGCTCCAGCATGGGCTTTCCACTGGGTCACAGCCTCCTTTGGGCATGTCCATCTGCTCCAGCATAGAGTCCTCCACAGGCTACAGGTAGATATCTGCTCTGCTGTTAACCTCTTGGACTGCAGGGGGACATCCTAACTCACCGTGGTCTTCAACATGGGCTGCAGGGGAATCTCTGCTCCAGTACCTGAAGCATCTCCTTCTCCTCCTTCTCCACGGTCCTAGGTGTCTGCAGAGTTGTTTCTCTTACATATTGTCACTCCTCTCTTCTGACTACCGGAGGACATAGGGAATGATGGACCTGCTCACAGATCACCCCATTGCCTACAAAAGAGGATGCATTTCTGCCATCCTTTGCAGGTGCTCATATGCCTACATTAAGTTTAGATCTGACATTTGGATGGGGCACAGAGGATGCAAAAGGACCAACGTGATTTTCCTTAGGTAATCCTTTGCTCTGTGCTTTGTTGCCACTCAAGTCTGCTAAGAAGAGATAATTCGGTTCATCGGCCACTGTCTTTTCCATGTCCTCATTAGATACGCTAGAGACAGACTGATCCCTGGTGCCGAAGCCAAGTCAAGTGGATTGGCTGAATTCATGCTTCTAAAGGCTGACCATCCTTTGATAGTAGCTTTGGCTTTGAGAGAGCTTTTTAGGGTGGTTCGAAAGAAAGCCAGAGAATGAGGTAATACTTAAGAGGTGTGGGCTAGCACAGCCCTGGCACTCCAGCTCCCTCCCAGGCTCTCTCTTACTCTGTGGTGTAGACACATATGAGCCCCTTGCTAAGGAGAGCTTCTGGAAAACGTTGCATGCCTAGAATTAGGCTCTGGATTTGTTTAAGACAGTGCTCCTGCACTGGAGATGAGGGATTGATAGTAATATGCATTGTATGAATAACTGCGTAGTATAGCCAATGGTTTTCAGCTAATCCTTGATGATGCAAACAGCCTGTATGTCTGCAAAGTTGTTTTCCTTTTATTTGGTCAAGCATTCTAGCTGAGAAAAGATTGCCACCAATATACAATGTTTTAAAGAAGATGCATGAGATGTAAACCCTTCTGAAGTCTAATTTTATAATCCTGGCCAGAAACAGAAAAGATTTTAATTTCCCTGGAAATTAACATACTACAAATGGAGTGAAGAGTCTTTACATCTGCAGAACTACAAACTTTCCAGAGGTGCATGATAATTAATAAGTTTGAGAGCAAGCTCCTCCTGCACTTGTGAGGATTAACTTTGTGAAAATGATCTTGGCTACCTGTGGATTCAGCCCGTGTTATAGTAAAACAATTGAATTTGTATTGCTTGTCTTCAAGGTGCATGAAGAACTCCTATGGCAAGAAACTGTTATCAGGCCAGAGGTGTTAGGTTTGGCTCCACAGCTCGTATGTGGCAAGCTGCCAGTTTTGTGAGGTCCCAGCTGGGAGGGTGAAAGGTATCCCACTGCTTAGTCCTATTCCTGGGCTGTTTATTGGATTTGGCCAGGAATATTCGACTAGATAAGCTGAATGAAGCAAAATCCCTCAGTGCCTTAATGTCTATTGCTGAATTCAAGTGGTGGTTAGAGAGAGCCAGCAGACAATAGTGCTGATGGTTTTTGTTGTGTTTTCTTGCTATCAGATGCCTATTTCTAGATAAATACCAGTTACAGAAGTAATACAGAAGATATTTTAGAGCATAAACAGTAATTCTACTAGAAACTAAATAATACAGGTAATGTTAAAGTTTGAATTGAAATTATGTCTGACTAAAAACCTCACTGGAGGGATGATTTTAAATTAGTCTTCCCCTTACATCCACCATTACAATTTAAATTTCCACACTGATTACTGTAATCAGTTCACATGCATTGCTTTCTTCATCTGAAAGCATGTGGTTCTTTACCATAAAAGATGAGATGATGTGATGGAAGTGACTTAGTGACCTTTTAATCCCTATTATGATTTAGACAACAAGTTTTGTTCATGGCTTCACATATTGTGCAGATGACTGAGCTATGAAACCGGAAGGGTTGATTCTTAAAATACAAAATTTAATTTTATTTGTAAAGTGTGTTTTTTACCCTTTGATAGTGTCATTGTCCTTGTGGGTTAGGAAATAGGCTTATGAGTAGAAATCCACTGTAGTAAATAGGTAGGGTTTAGGTTGGGTAGGATTTAAACCTTTTGTGCAGGTCTACAGTGTAGACATACATAGAGTAGTAACTCCCATGCATACACTAGTAACTCCCACAAGAGCCCGTTTGTAGTCTGTGAGGAGAAATGAGCCCCATTAGGGTGCTTTTTCTCTTGCTCTAACATCAACGCCTAAAACAGATGAATTGTAACGTAAGATGAACTGTGCCTTAAAAACTTAGAATTTCATTTAGTGTAAAGGGAATCTGGACATCAGCCTCAATTAATCCCACCCCTGTTGTCTGTTACTGTGCAAGCCTAAGTCATTAGTGGGGAGCATTTGCATCATTGTCAAGATGCCTGTAACACAGTAGTAGCAAAGGAATGTGCCTAATAGACTCTCTGCATGGCATTATTTTTGGAAATGCTGTCTAGGATATAATGATAGCATCACACTTGCACTTTGGTACCGCTTAATATTTGTGTCCTATTTTTACCATGTAAATGAACTAATCCTCCACCCTCCTGCTTTTACCTCCCCTTCAAAGAAGGTGAAACTGGAGCAGAGACACATCAGAAACCAGAGATGCTGAGCTTCCTCAGATTTCAAGGGAGAAGATTTCCCAGTGTGACTCAATCAGTATTCTGAATGCTCCAGCATAATTTCTGGCAATCTGTCTGTGGTAATACTTAGGATGATGCAAAATGCACCCTTCTTCATTTGGAAGAGAAGAAGGTGATGAAACCACATCCTCAGGCTTAAACTGGAAGCACAAATATTTTTGTGTATTATCTCGTTTCCTTTGTGCAATTTTTGAGGCTATGCATGAGGTCATTGCCTAGTCAGCAAGCAGTAGTTTCACACTTGAAGGCACTGCTCTTCCTGAATTTGTTTGTCCCAAAAGAGACCATGAATTCCTACCACTCTCTGCTCCAGTTCCCTGGGGATATCCAGCATCTTGCAAGAGTGAAAATCTGAAGAATATTTTCAATGGTAGCTGGCTTTTTTTAATGGTAGCTGGCTGTTTCTATGTGTTCAGGACCTTGCTGAAAATTGATGATCTGTGTTTGGCTGTATTAAAATTCTTCATAAAACAATGTATCACTGACTACAGGGATCTTGTGAATGGGTTTCAATCCTTGAACAGTCTCAATTTATACTTTGATATATGCTGAGAAGTCCATTTGATAATTATATACTTAGATAGACTTAGTAAGAATTATAGTACAGCTTAGGTTTCTTTTCACTGAAAAAATGCACAATCTAAACAGACAAGCAATGAGTTGCATGAGGTTTTTCGGTCAAAGTCATATTTGCAAAAAAATGCTGAATTAAATCCACTAAAACCATGTGCATGTGGTCACATGATTACAAGGGTTTCAGACAAAAAGTACCTAATTCCATTTTTTGATGGTGAAACTGCTTGTAACTTGCATTCTGAAATAATTTTTCACTTCAAAGCTTGTCTAGGGTTTATTGAAAAGAGGTAAAATATCAAATGCAACTAAAACCTCCTAAACCAAAATGCATTTGTTTTTTCTGATTTTCTTTTTCAGCAAGAAATTGGTGTTTTAAAAATTTGCGGGAAAGCTTAAGTATGAATTTCTTGGTTTTTTCTTGGCTTTACAGGTTGCTCCTGAGTTAAAAGTCAATTATTTATACAGCTCTTATCACTACCATTTTATGGATGGGGAAATGAAAGAGAGTAGGAATGACTTGCCTTAATCACATGGGAAGTTTGCGGCTGTTCTGGGTAGGGAGCCTTGAATCCCATGTCCCAGTGTAGCAGTTCAAAGCTTCAACCACAAAATAAACAGAACAGTGGAGTTCTTTTTATAGCTGGAAGCCATTGCTGACATATGCCAAAAGACCCACATGGAGTCTTACACTTCGCGTGTATAAAAGTGATACTGCTTCTCAGCCAGATGGCAGCCTCTTGCCCTGGGTTAGGAATATCAATTTTAATGCAAAAAGTGTGTTTTATATAGTTTGTGCATGATCAAGACCTTGGATCACTCGAATCTAAGGATTTCTCTAGCCACTGGGCTGAACCCAGTGGCAGTGCTCTCCTCCCATGCTGGCTTATTACCACAACTAGAAGCATATCCCAGCAGTAACACAGGTGCTGCCCAAAACTTGCATGATAACAGGATGTAGTGGTCACCTCAGACAGCTGGGGTCTTCTTTTGAGGTCTGTGATGGGAGCAGCACCCATTCAGGCTCCAAATGTCCCAAGCATATAACATCACCTTGTCAGGAAGTGACATCAGGGCTGAACGACAGGGCGTCAATCCTATGCATTATTTAGTGTGTAATATTGTTGTAGGGAGGGACTGCACACTGGAGAAGATAGTTTCTGAAGGAAAATAAAGGAAGGCAGAACAGCTGATTAGTTACTACTATCAGACACTAATGGGTGTCATGTTGATAAGATGGTAACCAGATAGCATGTAGAAAGGGTTTTAGTGCTAAGTACTCAGTTGCCTTGGTGTGATGCCTCATTACTGCACTTGGATCCCCTCCTCTATAAATTTTTAATGACCTCACCATTTTCCATGTAACTCTTACTCCTTATTTGCTCTTCTTTTTGTCCTGTGTAGATCTTAAGCTGAAGTGGAAATATATTGTGTGATTATGTATAGAGATTCCAGCTTATTATCTTGCAGCACACACCCCTCTTGAGAAGATGGGAAAGAGGAAAAAATTTCCAAAGGTCAGCTTCAAATATTCATTGCATTAAACTGGCTGTCAAGGAATTTTGTTAAGTCTGTTCCATGGTGATGAATAGTTTTTTCCCAAAGCCATGGGATAGATACAACACAATTATGGGGTGGGGGGGGGTGTGTGTAACATGGGGTAACATGGTTGCAAATGGCCCCCCAAAAGTCTCCTTCACTGAAATTGGGGATGAGGCCCATTCTCACCCCTCTGCACTTCCTCCAATGCTGAGGATGCTTTACAGTGAGCAGAGTGTAGCCTGAGGGTGGCTTGCAGGAGGAAGGCAGCAGGTGGAGGGAGGAGAGGCACACACAGGACAGTATCCTTCTCCTGACCACGGTGGCAAGGCTCAGAGGCATCATAAGAACCAAGAATGCAAATCACAGCAGCTTTGGTCTTGCTCTAATCAAAGATAGGGGCTGAATTAGCTCAACAAGCTGGAGAGAAAGTGGAGTTTACACCATTTCCTAATTGCCCTGTGCCAGTACCAGCTCTGGGGAAGAAGTAAAGTTCATTACTTGCACGATGCATAGGTAGCATGTCCTAAAAACAGAGAAAAAGATATATTTTTTAAAGTATATTTTCTGAGGATGGTGGTTAGAAAAATGTGTGCTAATCAGAGGAACAGAAATCAGTGCCTAGTAGTAAGGGTCAGTACTCTCTTGGTTGAGGTACACTGGAAATGGGTAAATTCTGTATGGTCTTATTTATCTTCAATGATACAATGGATGACGACTCAGATTTTGTCATGGGAAGAAGGACATTGTGTCTGAAAAAAATATCTCAAGTCTTTCAGATGGTGCGTTGTGCGTCCAGTTTTGTTTATAAACCAGGAGAACTTGGAGAGAGCCTCCTTTGGACTCTCCATCTGACACCAGCAGGAGGCTGGTTTTGGATGTGTTCCTTCCCTGCCACATGGAAGTCCTTAGCCCAAGGGTCAGGCTTGGCAAACACAGCCTCGAGTAATGAAACCCACAGCTGGCTGCAGAGTGGCTTCTCCCTCACGTTTCTCAAGTGAATAAGACCCATTTGGAATTTCTGAAGGAGTTTCTGCTATCTCAGGCTTGCACTGTTGGCTGAGGAAGGAGTTTTTCTTGTGGTATTATCATAAATTTTCCACAAATTCATCATCAACACTGTTAGTTCCTCTATAGATAATGCATGTCTCAGAATAAAGTTCCTCAGGGCTCTCACCCAGGCTTTCCACTCTGAAATGGTCTTTTGAAAGGGTCATCTGAAAGATGAGACATATGGTCTCACATCTTAATTTTTTTATCTGAAAACATCTGAGTCACATTTGCATGAGTAACAGGACAAACGACAAGGAACAAATGACATGTCTAGTATGAGTGAGCTCACTGTCCCAGCTTGCTAGACAAATGTTTATACATTCAAATAAACAGCACATTCAGCTCCTCAGCTGATCCACACATGACGACTGATGTGCCGTTTGATTACGTCACAGCGGTGCTCATAGTGACACAGGGAGAGCAAAGCTGGAGAGCAAAGCCAGGCAGCAGAGCCCATCATCTGTAGTAGAGTATCATGCACTCGAGGAATCTGACTGCTGGGAGCAGGAGACATAAAAAAGGATGTTCGAGGGACAAAATTGGAACAGTCTGTAAACATATGCCTTTTGGTTTTCATTGCATCTTTCTTCTCTATATACATTTCTAATAACAATAAATGGAGAAAAAACTATTTTTGTCCTGCAGACAAGTGGAAAATTATTTAGTTTTCTAGTTTGGAATAGTTATCAACATCATAGTCCCTATCTGTCTTTGTTCTAGAAAACTGGGCAAGGATCTGTGCAAACCCAAAGCAAAAAGATAGCACTTACCTGAGAAAGCTAACAAAACTGCAGAACTGTGATAGATCTTTGGAATAATCGCATTCTTGTATTCTTCTCCCCTCCATTTTGCAGAAGAATATCAAAGACTAAATATTAAGCATGATTTGATCCTAATTTTATTTTGTTGTTGTTGTAATAAAAATTACAAGAACACTTTCAGATTTCTGAACTTTTAAAATTCTCTGATCATTGAAGGATGTGGAAACCCTGGGATCTCTTGAATACTTAAATTAATTGCTCATGAAAGTAACACTGCAGCTTTCCTTTTCTCTCCCCACTCTTTTTCTTTTGCTAGTCAGCAGCTTCATCTAAATCCTCCTCAGTAATTCCTGTTGAGCAGAGATTTTAGTATAGAAGTTAATCTGCTTGCCGTTACCAATTTCAATGAACTACTTAGCAGTACTGTTTCAAAGCTGGCCAGCAATATTCTTAGAGTCACATTGTTGTCAGAGGCCAGATCCAATCGGAGGATTGTCCAGGAATTTGCAGCTTTCAGCTACTTTTTAAATTCTAAGTTGGTCACTGATGTCACAGCTGGAAGTGAAATTCTAGGAAATTTAAAACCTACAAAACATTATGGAAAAATCAAGTATTTACTAAAACGGAACACGCAGATGTCTGCACTGCTGAAAGCTGCCATGCCAAATGCAGAAGGGCTTGATGTGAAGCTCCAAGATTTTCTAGATCAGTAACAGAACTGTATCAACCCATGGAAAAACATGTACTCCCGCCAATGTCCTCATCCAGTCTGGGGAAGCTATAGATCTGTCTGGCCAGCTGAAGTGAGCTTTGTTTGACTCCCATCACAGGATTTTTTCCCCTTGGTGTGACACTTGGGTGTCCTCAATAGCAGAATGGGCATTCATGTGCCAAGGCCATCAGCATACCCCAGTGCTCAAATATAAAACAGCTGGGCAGGACTCTGGGGAGCCCTATAAAGGAGGTGGAGAATCATCCTCCAAAGACATGGAGTGGCTCCAAGAAGATTCCTTTCGCAATTCTCCTGCTTCTCACTGCCAAAGAGCATCTTGCTGGCTACTTTAATCTGCAAGATCCATCTTACTTTAACAGTATTGAAAAGGACTGATGTTTTGGGGTTGTGCTGTGCTATATTAAAATCCATATTTCAAACAATAAATGCTTTCCATTTATCCAGGCTAGTCTCTTTTCTATTGAGCCAAACTTTCAGGCAGTTAGCTAAACCTTTCAGTAATATGAAGCACCTTTTTCATCTTGTGCCAACACTGTAATGCCTCCAATAATTTATGTTTAATTTTTAATACAGTTATCTATCATGAGTAATTATGTGGGCTGCTCACAATATTCCATTTTCTGTTATGTGGTTTTTCTGAAGATTGTGGACTTAAAAAAATACCACAGTACTACTACTTTTCTGCTGAATTTCCTCTAAGGAAGAAATATTGAGGCATTCTTGAAGATACTCTGTGTCATACCCTGAGAAGTTCTTTGCTCTGTCTTTAGATCTACTGATACTAGTGTGAGAAACAGTGTAAGCTGCTGTGATTTATGCACTTGCACAGCTAGAAAAAGGTCTGAGCAGAGTTCTTCACATTCATGGGGATATTTTGCTGATGTTTGTCTACAGGGTTCAAGTGTTTGGGAGAAAGTTTCCCTGCTGATACTGGTGCTGTTGGTGGTGTACTGGAAGAGGCTTTCACTGTCATCTCTAACGGCTAATGAAAAGCTAGGTCTATCTAAATTTCTCCACACTTTACATCTACACAACTTTCTCTTCTGAGCTCAGAAAAGAGTAGACAGCAGCACCTGATGGTTGTGCAGCCCTGCTGCTGCTGAAAAGTCCTGCTGCAATGCCACTGAAGCCACTGCGGTTGCCCTGTTGTGCCATCTGCAAGGGGAGCTGCCTTAAAACTGCAGGCACTCTTCTGCAGCATCCCTTTCTGTTCTGCAGGGAGAACTGGAAGGGTATGATGTTTTCCAGTGGCAAAATGGAAAATATCTGCTCATGGCCCAGAGCTGCTTACACCAGGAGCAGCCATGAAGCATTAGCCTGCCTTGAGCAACAGCCTGTTGCACACGTGCAACAGGAGCAGCTGGTTTTGTTAATCTATATTTGGTAATAAACATTGATATGACTACCAGATCTGTCTGAGGGACTGGAAGCTAAACTCCTATGGGCCATATAAGTTTTCTGTCCAAATCTACATTTTGAGATGTCTGTGTTATTTCTCTCAGGCTCGGGAGCTCAGAATGTGCACTGCTCTTTTGGGAGGGAAAAAACCGTTCTTTCCTTTTTTTCCTGGCCAGACCACAGCTTGTCCTGACATGCTCTTGCTCTGGGAATTGGGACTGGGATGTGTATGAGGCACAGCTAACGGAAATCTATACCAATGAGACCATTTCAGCTCTGGATACTTGTCAGGGCCATTTCCATGCTCTGTGTTGGTGAAGAGGCCTTGGGACAAGAGTGCTCTGAAATGGCAGTGCTTCATGGGTCATCAAAGCTTACAATTGCCTTTGTTCAGAAAAAAGAGAAGTTAAAATAAATTTATCCTCCCAGTAGACAAGCCTAAATTGCTGGTTATAATATAAGTGCCCGAATGTAATGTATTTTGCCACACACACCGGGGAGAAGGCATGAGTGGAACCAAATGGCCCCTCCATTACAGAACTTGCACACCCAGCCAATAAGGGACAGAAATGCCTTCCAAGAAAACATTTTCTGCATACAGTTGCTTCAGTCCTGATCCCCAGAGAAGACCTAGACTTCATTTTCAAAAGACAGAAACTTGGAAACTAAAACTAGTACTCTACACTTCATGGGTTCAGTACAGTTGTTGGTGCAGTCCCCCTAATATGCCATCTCGTCCTCTGCTGATGTGAGATCAGGAGCTTTACTCCCAAGCTGCTGCACTTAGGCTATACTCAGAGCTCTTGCTCCCTACTTGAACTCATTACATTGCTCTCTGAGTCTTTGTCAGACCTAAAGGAGATATTGTATGTCTACAAATTTCTCCTTTTTTTTTTTCCAAATTATTTGGCCTAATGGAAGTTATTACCCGCCCTTATGAATGTTGTATCATAGTGCTATTAAAGGCAAAAGGGCTGTAGGCTTAGCCTTGTCAAAGTCTGAGCTAAAACTTCCCTTGACATCAGTGTCATAAGATTTCACCCAAATAGCAATACAGTTTATTTTGGTAGCAGTTCAAGATTTACTCATTATATCAGATGTTTCATCACACATATAGGTAGAATAATAGAAGTTGCACAGGTAAATCTAAAACTGTGATTGAATCAAGGACCTTTGTTGATGTCTTAAGCTGAGAGTTAAACAGCTTAAGTAGTTTATGACCAGCAGTAGAACTCCCTTGATTGAATTACTGCATAGGCATTCAATTGCATAAATGCATTGTTGTTTATATGGTGTGCCAAAGCCTGATTTTAAAGTTAACTGTGGCAGACTGTAACTAATGGAGAAAGAGCAGTATGGCATTACAGTGCCCCTTAAGCAAGAAAAATGAATGATGTGCACTGTGGTGTGTGCTTATGTAAAAATAATTATTGCAGTACTGTGGGGAATTAGTTCCTTCATGTTCATGAAAGGAAGGAGAGCTTGAGGTTGTTAGTCCCTAGCCACCATGGCAGAGTGTAGGACCTCAACAATTTTCATTATTGTTAGGGACCTGTCTAAAGACTGGATCCACAAATTTTAAGAACTTGCCTAGATTTCAAGGAAGAGAGAGGAAGCAGGGTGAAAATAGACAAAACAGACAAGAATGTTATCAATACAACAAGAGTCCAAGATTGTGCAAAGGATAAAGGGGGTTTACAGAGGCCTCTCCAGCTCTTAGCACCCCTGTGTACAGGGCAGGCACGGAGCTGCAAGCACCAATCCCCATGAAACCACTCACACTGACAGGTGTTTGCTGGCTGCAGCCCAGCGCTGCTCTCTTGCATCCTCCTAGGGGCTGAAGGGTTTTTTTTTCTCTCTTCTGCTGGAGAACTGGTTTACTTTACCAGCAGCTTTCCAGGGATGAGACCAGAGAGCATGCACATTCAAATCAACCCTCTTTGGAGATGGTCAAATCTGCTCAGTAGCAGTGCAGGCTGTCTTTATCATGG
Source organism: Coracias cyanogaster (assembly GCA_033124195.1). NCBI lineage: Eukaryota > Metazoa > Chordata > Aves > Coraciiformes > Coraciidae > Coracias > Coracias cyanogaster. The sequence continues at coordinate 17,702 of JAVSBS010002402.1, read as the reverse complement.
GCTGTCATGGCAAATTGGAGCTGACAGCTAGAAACTGCTCACATAGATTTCCTATTGCTCCTTTTAACCAGCCTGTATTAAGTTGCACCAAAAGGGCTGACAGCCTTAAAATCCATGCCATTATATCACATTAGGGCTGCAAAAATCTGCCTGCTTTCACAAATTTCAAAGTCAATTGATACATAAGCCCAGTGGACATCCTAGAGCCTTGAGACATAGTACAACCAGCACATGTATGTGCATGTTCATTCTGCAGCCAGACCCATCTGCAGCTCTCAAATATTGCCACATGTCAACATTCCTCAAAATCTGACACATAAAATAAATTCTTTTAATATAGATAAAATAACTACAGGCATGATTATTTCCTTCAGAAAGCCTTCTGACAGGACACGGCTTTTGAAAACAGTATTTTAGCTCATCTTGGATTCACTAATTACAAGAATAGCCTGTATATGTATGAACATTCCCATAGAGGAAAATGGTGATGCCTGTCTCAGTAAGGAGTGAAGATGAATACTTGCATGTCAGGTAGAGTAAGGACTCAGTTCTGCACATAACTTTTACACACAACTTCTGCAAAATTTGTCCTCTATCACATCTTCATCACCTCAGCAAAAGTACTGAGCACAGTAGAGAGCATTCCATAATCAGTTCAGCACAGAAAAGCTCGTGCCAACACTCTGGTCACAAAATCATGTTTTTTCATAAAGTTTAGGATATATTGCCATTCTCATTCCCAGGTTAATTGTGTGGTGGTGGGACTGGAGGAGGATGAATTATGGCTCTGCTTCCTTATTTTTTTATTTCAAGCGTGTTGCTCTTGCTATACTGACTGTTAGAAAGTCAGCAGACTGTCACTTTTTAGGGAATATCAGCAGAAGATAACATTTATAGGTCTCTAATTAGCCTCCCTCCAGATTCAAGTGAATATAAATAATGCATATCAAGGACTGGTAGATAAGCTGCCTCTCTCACCCACATAGACTCTTAGAAAATAATCAAACTTCCTTTTTGAAGGGGATTTTATCAGAAGTAAGACAACATATTTGTATATTTGACACTTAAGTTAAAAAAAAAAAAAACAAACAGTTAAAGGCACTTAAACCACATTCCTCTTGTCTTCCTTCATCAACATATAAGAAAGAAAATAATTCATGTCATCCATATCGTAGTTTTTAAAATCCCTTACACAATCAAACCCCAACATGTGTAAAAAATACCACACATAAAAAGCAGTTCATTTTGTTCATATTATGGTTACATCAGTTCCTTTGGTTGCTGCACTTGGGAGCAGTCTGCTCCAAATCCTGAGAAGAGCATCAGGACTTCCATAGGTCACCCCAGTCTGTAGCAATGGCAGCCTGACCTTGGCACTACTTGAAAGGCAAGCTAAGATTTGGAGGGCCACTTCACTAGCCTTCAAAACCCTGCGGCCTAATAAAGTAGATAGGCCCTCTGCAGAGGAAAATAAACAATTAACAGAGCTGGCTATGTTCTCAGTCATGCTAGAGAGATTACATCATGACTTGTACACACAAACAGACACATTATTTAAAGATGTAGTCTAGATGCATATTTTCTATGCATAAATCTAATTTCCAGCCATTGCACATGATCCACCTGTTTATTTATTTTTAAAATACTGAATTTGGATAGTAATAAGAGGTGATTTTACTAACTTCATAGCTTTCATGGATTTCGTTTACTATCTCTTAGAGTCTCTTTCTGATTCTGAATTCTGTGTGTTTGGGTATGGCCTTTAAGGTCATTGTTGACTTCTTTGACCTGATGTTACGTAAAGGACTAATGTTGATTTTACTCAGGTGAGATAATTTCCACCGTGTGGTTCAATATCAGTAACAATGAAAAATCAGATTGGTTGATATTAATATTGCTAAAAAATTATTATTGTGCTAAGCAAGAGGGTAAGTCGTGGCTTTCCTTCAGATCATTAAAAGGGGAATGTCTTAAAAGCAGCCTAGGAGGTCATTTGTGACTCCGAGTCCTGCACCAGCAAATGCCTTGGTTCTCCCTCACCCATGAGAGCCATCACTCTATCCCGGCTAAAGTCCCAGAGATTTAAGAGCATTTCCATCAAGAAGGCCAAAATTCTTTGGCATGCTGTCTTTACATGCCCCACAAGGCACTTGAAATCACAGTATCTGATTTTATGCACCGAGTTATGTAAATATATTCACTATTTGTATCACTAGCAACTGCAACAAAGGTTTAATCCTCAAGTTTCCAGGGAAGGAAGAGCCATGTATGTTCCAGCACCAGCTCTTCTGCATTCAGTAGGCCTTCTCCAAATAGATGTTGGGTTGGTGCCAAGAAAGTGGTTCATCCTTGATTGAATGCTGTTCGCATAGCTTGGACAAACTTGTGTAAGGCTGGTTCTTTCTACATTAGAATTAATGGGGCATAAATGAGCCCATAGTTGTCTCAATCAGCCATTACAATAAAAAGACCTGTAGGAAACATGGTTACCAGACACCTACTATGGAAATGTGAGAAACTACTAAATGAACTAGCAAGTCTTAGTGAAATAAAACACTTTCTGTGTTTTTTCCAGCCTGAGGGCAGCATCTTTCAACAATAGAATGAAATGTGTTCCAGTGTAATTTCACTTTATATATAACTTTTCCCTTTTTAAAATTTTTTTTTAACTACCTATTCTATTGCTTCTGACAATATCAATCAAATGGATTTGAACTTTTTGCTGGAATGTCTCAGTTGCTGAAAATATTACAGCCTGAAATATACATAACTGTAGTAATTGTGCTACCTTCTTTTCTTTCTGTGTAAATTAATTCAAAATCCTAAATAATTTTGAAGTGGTAAATACATGGTGATCAAGCAGGTTTTGCAGAAGCAAAATGAAGATACTGATTAACAAAACTTCCAGGCTCTAAACAAACTTGGAGGACAGTTGTTAAATCAATTTTATTTTATTTTTCTTATCAAACAAACAAAAAAAAGAATAATGAATTCTTATCAAGCTTCCTTAAAGGACAGCTTGGCATTGGCTCTGACTTCTTAAAATTAAAATTATATTGATTTTCCATTTTATTAAATAAATGTTCCTCCATGAGCTTGCTTTAGGAAAAGAAAAATGTTTTCTGTGCAATTTTCTCTTCAGCCATTGCCTGGACTTTGACTGTGGAACGCACACCTACATTCAAATTAAGAGACAAAGGGATTATTGAGAACAGCCCTTGTTCCAAGCCCCTCATGGCACAGTGCAAGATTCGCCCTCTCAGACAAATAAAAAAAATGCAAGTTCTCTCAGGTTACCCTACATAAGGCTTCATTTTAAAACTGTCCATGAATGTTTATATTGTTTAGGAAAGAAGTTAGTGCGGTGCTTACATGCACTGCAAAAACCCATCTTCTCTCCTCATGCCCCTCTCTGCCCACCTCACTGTGAACAGCTCTAAGCGCTTATGTGTCTTGCAGCTTATTAAATATAAACCACTCTAGTGCTAGTACTGCATACAGTCTGCCTTCTGCTTCCAAATTTATGTTACACATGCACTGCTAAAAAATGGTTATTGTATGAAAGTTGTTGCATCCTTCTGGATTAAAACCAGTATCTTCTACATGGGCAAAGTTACAAATTATATCCATTAGAGCTTTTTGGCTTCTTTTGGATCTTTGTGGCTAAGGAAGTATAGAAAGACCTTTTCTAAATCTATCAACTATTTAAAGTGTCCCTCTGCCTCTGGGGCAAAGATATATTTTTGAAAGGACTAACCCAGGCTGTCCTTGTGCTTGGTACTTAGGACGCAGAACAAGTAGCTGCAGTAAAGCCTGGTGCAAGATCCCTTATATCTCTCCCTGGTCTTGTGGCCAGTTTTCCTGTAAGAGAAGGGAAAAGTTCCAGACAGGTCAGTATTGAATGAGATGGTCTCCAAAGAAGTTATCAGTACTTTCTGTGCTGCTATGTGTGATTGAAAATGAGTCATTTGGTAAGATAGATATTGTATTATTTGCATAAAGGACTTTAAGACACAATTTAAGCGCCAGAGAGATGCCAAAACCAATTTGTTTGAAAAGCCAGTTAAGATTGTTAAGCAATGTAACATTCTTACCCCATCGCACAATTTACAAAACTCAAGCACTCAAGCGCAAGGAAATGAATAATTTAGAAGATCATTAATCTCACACTACCCACATGATAAACACAATTATCAATCTTATCAACTATGGAGAAGTGAACATTTCATCACAACACAAGGACCATCACTCTGACTCTAGCTACAATATATTTCATTAAGAAACACCAAACCAAAGCATAGAATAAAACTGCTCTGAAATATAGCAATCAGCTATGAACACATTAGTGACACAGACTGATAGGGCCACATACAAGGCTAATTTCAGTAAGACTCAATCTTGCCTTCCAGTTTTTCCCGTTTTACCACATCTATTCCACTTTTAGACTTCTTTTTTTCTTATCAAGTTCCTGTGTCAGTAGATAAATGCAGTTACTAGATAACATTTCTAAACAAAAGTATTATGATCCCAAACTGAGGATAAAGCAATAGAGACCACAGGTAAGAGCCAAGGCTGTTTTTTTTTCATGGTGCAACAGCTAATTCCTTGCAGCAGACTTAATAGTTGACGAGTTATTGAGTTCACTGAAATCAAAAGAGGCAGGGTCTCTCTCAGGTAACCTCAAAATGGGAACAAGCCTGAATTCTGGCCGTGGTGAAGCCAAACTCCAAAAGCCTGGAGGCTGAGGTCACTGTGCCAACTGTTACTGCCAGAGTACCGTTGGGAGGACATGTTGGGATTTAGTAAGTTACAGCTATAGCCCCCAGGTTATGTTGGGAGCAGGATATGGCTGAAGAGCATTGCTGTACCACCATCTGCTGAAACGAGCTCTCACCGAGCTTCCTGGGTGGCTCATATGTGTAGGTAGGTGGTGGGAAATCAGCCGCAGGTGGCACTACTTGAACTGTCTGAGCTTTTTACATTTACCTACTGGCCAATATAAAATGAGCAATGTCCTCATCAGTTCGCTTCCTTACTTTTAAATGCCTGACTTTTGCCAACAGCATGAGAGGAAAGTATTTTTGGCTGTTACATATCAGCTTTAATTAGCCTTTGAATCAAAATGGTATTTATTTTTTCTGTGCTGGTGTGATGATATTCGGAGATAATGGAAGGTTAGAAAGTGCTGCCTGAAACTATGCTCCCTGTCATAGATTTGAGGGAAATTTTTGGTAGAAGCAAAATACCACAAGATCTGATTTTAACCACATTTTAGAAGGGAAATATAATTCTGGTTTTTGAAAGAATAATAATGCCTTTCCAGATTCATTCTTCTTCAGTGGAATTACATAAGAAAACACCTTCTCTCTGACATTTTTACAGGGAACACCAGGAAACTGAACGTTCCTTACCTTACAGCTTTTCCATAAAAACATGCGCTCCTGCATTATTTTATTTCAAAGCCTTAAAAAGCTTTTCTTATGTTACAGGGTTTTTAGCAAAAATCTCAGAAATATCCTTCCCAGACTTACCGACCACATAGGTACTCCAGATTACACTTAAATTACTGTGCTTATTGCTTACACAAAGCAGTCATCTAAAGCTTTTCTAAACATGCTTCTGGAATTATTTGGATGGCAAGGGAAATGTGATGTTCTTGGCAGTGTACTTTTTTCACCTGGGCTCATGAGTTCACAAATAGATTTCAGGAGCCCGATGTCTGTGCCAATGTCAAAAAACCCTGCTCTCCACTGACCAATTAGCATCCCAAATTCTGGCAGCTGGCAAGACTATTATCACTCTCTTTCTCTTTCCAGAGCTGCCATTTTTTTTTTCTCCAGCTGTTTTCCTTTCCCACTGTCATTCCACCTTTTATCAGATTTTCCTCTTGTTTTCTCAATTCTTCTCCCTCAGTTGTAAGACCTTTACCTTGCCCAGAGAAAGCTGCTAATGCTGTAAGGTTTTTGGTCCTTGACTAATAGTCTTGTTTCAAGGGTTTTGACGGAAGTTAAAGATCACAACATCTCCTATCTAAGAACTTAACATTTTCGTGCTTGTTTTTAGTTTCAAACATGGTCTCCTTCTACGCTCTGAAGAGACCCAAAGCAAACTACATTGGATCTGCGTGGGAGCCAGTAAGAACTGGTAAAATCCCACCCCACCAGGATTCCTGGAGGTTTTGCTGGGGATGTGAACCTGCCCCCTCACTTGTACTGAGCTGCAGAGGGACATAACTAAGGCATATAACAGGTTCCATTTGCTCAGCTAATCATTAGCATCGGAACTACTGCTGCCATTGGTGTCTTGATGTAAGGCAGCCCCCTCCCATCTTACTCACTTCAGCGTTCTTGGCTGTGGAACACAGAAAACTCAGCAAAATAGGAGCCTTTTTGTGAAAGCAAATGGATCCTACCATATGCTCTGAAGAAGACCTTGAAGATCACTTGGCCTTTGCTGCATACTGATTCAAATTAAGCAAAGTCACTTGGAGGAAGGTGAGCTTGGAGCATCTTCCATCTCCAGTCAGCACGGCAGGTTTTGCAGCCAGGTTTCAGCCTACCATCCTAATCAGGAGAAGGGCAGCTGGGGGGTACCAGGGGTAGCCTCATCCCTGGGCATTGGACACCTCCCTGGAGAGCAGGACAAGTTGAGACTGTGCCACGTGGGCCTGTGGGTGGACAACAGACAAGCTGCGGCAAAGGAACTCTTGACTGGAGATCTGGGAAGCAGTTTTCACCATGAGAGTGGTTGGATGATGACAGGGGTACCCAGGAATGCTGTGAAATCCCCCTGCTTGGCAATATTCAAAGCACAGGTGAAACAAGACCCTTAGCAGCCTCATCTAAGTTCAAAGCTGGCCATGCTATGGGTAGGTGTGATGGGCCAGATGACTTCCAAGAGGTCCTTTCCAATCAAACTCTTTGATGATTCAAAGTCACACTGCTATGAGCAGGGTGGGAATCAAGGACTAAAAGTAGATCCCTGCTTGTTTTGAGCAGTTTCTTGGAGACAGTACAGATACAAAGATGTCTCTTTAAATCTATTTGAAAAAGACTGTTTGACCACTCCTTCCACCCAATACTCTGAAGACTCTTCTCTTTCCATTGTTCTCCATGATTACTCATGGATTGGGAAGAACAAGGGGTGCAGAGGCTTCCTGTGGTAGGGTAGGGGCAGCTGCAGGTTAGTAGGTCATGTATCGGGGAAGTTCTTTATCCCCATCCAAGCCAATGAGTTTCAGTAGGACCAGAATTCCTCTTCAACACCTAGCAGAAGGCTTTGCCTTTCAAAGTCCACTAGATACTTTTCTGACAGCCAAGATGGTATGAGGACTTGCAGTGATTATGCTGCAAGGCCATTAGCAATACTTGTACCTCAGGTGACTTATTAATATCTTATTTGACAAGTCAGATTTAAATGCATGTTGAGAAATGACTTTATACTGTCGGAGCTCATTAGGTTTTATACACAAAACAAAATCATTTTTCAGAGATTTGGAACTGCTTTACTAAAGTGGGCATCTATTGAATATCCCCAATGCAATTTTTCCTTCTAATATGGTAATTCGTTATCTGTATTTAATTATCTGCAAGGTGAAAGGTTGCTGGGCAGTGTTGTTCAGCAATAGCCCAATGGAAATTTTTAAGTACTTTCACTCTGGGCTGACTGTCTTTACAGATCAATCTTACTGCTAATGACAACCAATACTTTCAGATGTGATTACAGACTAGCTCCATCTTTTCATGAGCCGAGACTCTTTGGAATCATATGTATTGATCTTTTTAATAGAAGTCAAGAAAAATGAAATTACTGTGGCTTCTTTTTGCAAAACTATGATAAATGGGAACTTGGAAAGTTACAGAAGATTTTTTTCTGTTGTGGATTATTTTAATCACTAAAAATGATGGTCTTTTTAATAATGTTTGTCTTTCCATTATGCACATTTGCAGCAAAGCCAAAACTTGTTTTTGTATTACTTTATATAACCACATTTAAGCAAAGACATGTCAGAATTGCCTGCTGGTATATTTAGGTAACTATCTAGTAGACTCTAGGCTAAAGGAGAAAGCTGCTTTTAGATGCCAAGAGATTGTATTTTCTTGGCATCTACAAGCTTAATCCAATTTTTAGAATTGTATTTTGAGATGCCTACAATCAAGTATTCATTTGTTTCTTATGCAGAACTTAGCCATCATTGCATGCAATATTGTGACAAGATACTTTGCATCTTCTTTCTTCCCAGAAGCCTCATAATGGCCTTCACTTCTCCAATTTTCAATGGAAATGTATGTCACATGGCTCCACCTTTTGCTTCATTCCCTTCTTCATGTTTACAAACCTCTTGCAGTTACAAGGAAACATGTCCATTGTACTCTGCCCCTGAGGCCTAGAGGACACTCTTTAGGCTTTACATTATACTATAAACATATGTGCATCCCAGTGAGAGTAGCATTTGGTAGTTTGACTTAAAATTCTTGTGCCAGTAGAATGGAAGTAAAAATGTATTAGATTCCACGTTAATTGTAGCTATTCCTCTTGGATAAATTTCATTGCAAAGGTAGTGGGTAAGATAAATCTCAGTGACACAGTGGCAGAAGAAAAGATATGGATAAATCATAGGAGTGGTGGAAGATAAATATGGTGGCTCTCACTGGTATTAATGGGAGCTGGAAGATACACACATGACCTACAGATATTTAAAATCAGAGGCACTGGCAAACTCTCTTTTGTTTGAAGGGCAGTGTCATGTGTTCTTATTGCCTGATTGATCCTCAATTCTCTTCTATGTTGTAAATCCATGCTCTTTTCAGTCCTAGTTCCACAAGGCAATTTCCTTTTTTTCTAATCATGCCCTCATAATTTTTTAACTTCCCCTTCCCTTTTCATTATGCTTCTTGTCACAGCAGTCTTCAACATCAAGCCATCTGGGTTTATTGCTGTCCTTGAAACTCTCCGTATTTTTCAGTCAGATTACTTTCTGTACACTTTGGTAACCTGTATCTGGTTTTAGAGATACAGATTTAACACTTTTTGTACATACTGTCAGCTTCAGAAGTCTGGGTTTTTTTAAGTCATGGTACAAAAAAATTTTTGTTTAGTTCAAGAAGTTCCTAAACTGTACATGACTGGAAGTGTACGGCAATGGCACTGTACGTCTGCCCTGTTTTGTTTCTCCTTGTTTCATAATCTCCTGCTGCTGGCCACTGTTGGAGGCAGGTTACTGAGTTGGATGTTTCTGGATAGACATAGTATGAAGGTCCACCACTGATACCTCTATCCCACAGATTCTTGCTCTAGCTGTTCTTACTGTGCCTACTTTTCTTTGAATGTCCTGTTAACAGGAATTATTATACTTACAGTGTTGAAAAAACTTTCAAAACCTCACTGATTACAATTTCATGCTCTATCTTTTTGCAATGGACTGGATCTTTTAAAAGTAAGCTTTTATAGTTCATATAGGCTGGGGTCTGTCTGTATGGCAGATGGACCAAGCCAGGTGATAAAAACATTTTGTGACATGCTGCACTCAGCTGCAGACAATTCAGTACTTAAACGAAAAGTCTGAGTTAAAAAAAAAAAAAAAAAGGCAATTATCTAACAATTGCTTTAGGTATACCTTAGTATTTTCATTAAAAATAATGAATGATATTTCAGCATGTCTTGCAACTCTCCATGATCAGTTGAAACCAGACTGTTTTTTCTGTGTCTTTCTTAGAATTTGTTTTACAGAATTTTGTCTGACTGATGAAAGCTGACCCTTTGTTTTAATGAAGATGTGACATTAACCACCTTGGGAAGAAGATTGTAGAACTGCATCGCGTTGTATTTACTTCAGTTTATCTGGAAAACTCAAGTTATTCTGCCAGTACAGTGTTAGTAATGAAAAAAACATTTCTTTGGGAAAACAGCATCTTTGACTGGCTCAAAGATGCCTTGTTTTGAAGACTAGAAGCTAATTTGTTGGCGTGTTGAAACAGAGAACACTGAAGTTGCCACCTCAAAGATGATTAAAACTGCTGATGTAGTCTTGTCAAACACGTGCTTTGTGAAAGATTTTTTTGCCAGTGGATACCATGTAGTATATAACACATAGACAGCATAAATGTTCTTCCATCTTGTTTATATGAGTTTTCAGCTCATTTGTTTAGATTAAACACATTTTTTATCATCTATGGTGAGGTACATGCAATAAAATTTTTTATAACATATTCAAAACAGTCTGGGTCAGACTCAACCATTCAGTTTAGTCCATTTAACACTGGTGCACATAAATGAATCTGCTTATGTGAATATATTCTTTAAGCTCAAAGGTCCAACTAATCTTGTGTTACTGGATCCTTCGAGGAGTCTCCTCATTTATATAAATATGTCTGGGTACCTGTATCACTTGTATGTGAAAGGAAAGAGGACCTTACTATCGCTTTGGGTTTTTGAACCCTTTTTTCCTTTAATGTAAACCTTTATGGAACGAACCTGACACAATAGTGTTTTACAAGTAGAATAGCTTGCAAGATAAGGCAGGATGTAATTTTATTTTTTTCTTTAGCGTGACTGAGTTTCTTAACTTGGCAAGAAGGAAAGACTGGTGCATTTCAGTAGAAGAGCAAACCTAGAATTAAGTAGGGTATTAGCAACTTTCAGCATGTTTCTTTCTTAACTCAACTCAATTTCTTTTCCTTTCTTTTTTTTTTTTTAAGACACTTTCTATAATTTTTGTTTCAGTCTACCCTCTTACATAATAAATGTACTAATTTCTTTGCTAGAGTGAGTAAGAGAAGGGAATGCACCGTTCTTCTGACAAACTGTTGAGCAACTTGGCTCTATACCTCCATGAAATCTATTGCACAACTCAGAGGAAATATTCATCAGTTCTGGCTGTCTAGAGCATTATTCTCAATTTTTAGCACTATTGCTCTTTGGTGTGTGCAACACCCGGGTTGTGTGACAGCTAGTCACTATTCCATTTCTATAAAGAGTTTGCATGCTATTATGGACTTTGACAGATCATTACAAAAGCTTATAGCACAGTCCAGATATACACATCTGTTAATGCTGAAAAGTCAGCATTTCCTTGCAATTATCATGTAGTGGCATCAAAGATCCACAGTTGTTTCTCATTTGAATGACAGAGAAAAATAGTTTATCTATGTGTCTATCTATCTATCTATTTATCTATCTGTCTATCCATCACGCTTCTTGGTAAATTTTGTCAATTTTAATGTTTACCAAATTATAGTAAGATCATATTTTCTAACTTCTGAAAAAAAGATTAATTTGGGAAAGAAGATGGAAAATACATAGTAATCTGTGAATTAGGAATGTAAAGGAGGGAAGGAAGGGAAAGAAGTCATTTGGCAGAAAAGTGAAGAGAGACAGGGCTAGGCTAAGCACTGGCATCAACAGCTTTTTCAGATCTATGTGTCCCACTACAGTGTAAAGATAGACCAGTTTCCACCAGGCATCTTGAGTGCTGCTGAAGCTTAGTCAAGAGTTAGCTCAAAGAGAGTAGTCAGCTCTAAATATGAGTTCTAGTTCATCTAAGGGGGTCTCTTTCTCCAATGGAAGTGTTAAAAATGACAGAAAGAAAGTCAACAAGTTGGACTGGGTTTGTTATGTACAGGGCTAGAGCTCTGGTTATCTTGGAAAGATCTGTGATATTCTGATATGGCAATGAAACAGTTAATCTGTACTGGGTATCCCCAGAAGAATAAGTGAAACACTAGTTATTTAAAATGGGAAAATATTTGGGCTGGTAAAGAATATTTTCCATTCAATTATTTTTTATGGAAAACTTTTTTTCTAATGAATTTTTTTTTTTAAATAAAATGAGAAGTCTTTAATGGAAATAATCTGCTTTTTATTTTGATGGAAATTTTTGGCTTTTTATTGAGAGAAGAAATTATAAAGAAAACAAGAAAAGAATATTTCAACAAAGATCCCATATTTGGAACACAGAGGTGGCTAATTGGTTAAATATTCTGCTGTCTAATAAGTCAAATTACAGACAAATACAAAAGCTAGTGTTGTCCAAAACAGTGTTCAATCCTGTGCATATATAAGTGTAAGTGCTCAGAAGAGTGCTGAAGCATTTCTCTCTGGTGAGGATTCCAACCCCACTTCCACAGAAATAAATGAAAATATTCTTTTTAACTACTGTAGGAAGAGAAGTGGGACCTGGGATCTAGGTCTTGCATGAATATGCTGTGTGCTGAGGAAATGAATGTTAGGAGACTGGCTGCAGCTGATGGCTAACAAAGGGAAATTCATATCTGCAGATGGAAGTATGACAGTTGGCAACAGACTCATAGAAATGGTTTTCCCTCTGGAATTTGATAACTGTTAATTCTTCATATACTTGGCTTCTGCCAATGAACACAGTACTTTTCACTGATAAGAAATTCATATTGTTAAACTCCACATGAACTCAAAAAATATTAAGGTATAAATGCTTACCAGAAAATATGAACAGCAAATGTCAGAGAAAATTTAATAATTGACCTTAATAAAATAAGCTCTTTTTTTTTTTTGGAATCTTGCATTATATGTTTCTGAAAGGACAATTACTCTTATGAAACTAAGTCAAGAATGAAATGTAGTGTATGGCTAATTGGGAAAGGATCGATGGATTTAGCAAAGCCATAGGGGTCCTTCTAAAAGAAACAGCAGTTTAAAGCAGTGTTGATTTAACAGTGTGTTCTGTTCATCTTTCCTTCTGCCGTATGAGAGACCGAGTATCTAATATAATGGCATGGTACAGGTTGTCCTTGTGGGTGGTATGGTTGGTAAACCAATCTGATATGTGAGGCCCTGAGCGAGGCAAGATGGAGATTTGAAATGAAAGCCTTTGTATTTGCTGCCATACTTCCTCTACACAACTGGGTCCCCATTCGCTATGTTAGAAACGGTTTGTAGCATTATAATACATGAATAATACTGGTTTTTTGTCCCTTTGTTTATCAGTCTATCTAAACATATCTATCATTATTCAATTATGTCTAGCCTATCCTTGCTCCCCACAAAGGAGCAAAGGACAGAGAAACTGGCAGCAGCTCCAGTCACCCCCTCCAAAGCCAGGAACATTCCAGTGAGCACAGCCCACAGGTACAAGTGAGGAAGATGAAGTGGGGAAAGAAAGAAAAAGTCAAGTTAAGTATCACACAACTGTAGTAGAGAAAACAGGGAGTTGGTGCAGGATACATCATAAGTCACAGATATTCCATTATGCAGATTGAAAGAAAGAGAGACAATGAGTGAGAAGGGGCAAAATCTTAGAGAGGTAAATACAAGGGAAAACAGTTGTGTGTGGGACTGGCAAAGAAGGCAATGGAAACAAGGGCAAGTATAAAGACAGCCTGAGCTGGAGACCATCTGCTTATCAAATTCAGAGCTCCTGCTGCAAATTATGGAGGTGTTCCTGAAAGATGTCTCCAGCATTTCCTAGCATGGAACGCAATAGAGAAACGTTGGACTGCTACCCTCCATTCAATTAGAGTAAGGTTCAACAAACTATCTGCAATAAAATATGCTTGGACATGCTGTTGCACCAACTCCAGATTCCTGATAAGGGCTGCTTCATCTGTTCTGTGCCAAAGCTGTGGAGGATCCTGTCTTCATGTTGGTCCTGCAGAAGGTCCAGCACAAACTTTAGGCCAGTGAAGATGAAACTCATCATCACATCACATCACATCACATCACATCACATCACATCACCTCACATCTCACTTAGCATCCTGCCTTTCTTAGCCTACCCATCATATGCTCTGAGAAATGTCTCACTTTTATCTCTCCTGGTTTTGTACTCATAGTAGAGTGTGCAGAGCTATAGTCACTGCCATATTTGTGCTGAGTGCTTTCATTCTCAGTGGGAACTTTCTGTTACTCCAGCACTTCAAAGATGTCCCGTGCAGTTTACATGGCATGCACAATTCACCTGTACTTCAATATAAGAAAACTCCCTCTCTTCTCACTTGTCCTGGACTGGGGTGAAACAGCAAGTTACAAGCTTTTTTACTATCTCTTATCTCGTTGATGAGTCAGTTTTACAGTCCTTTTTTTTTTTTTTTCCTATCAATACGTTGATGAAACAAGTGGCAAATATCAGAAAAGTGTCTGAAAAATGTAATCCAAATAAAATAATCTCAGGTGTAAAATCTCACTGTATCTGTTGGCTATACAATTTAATCAGACGATCAGAAGAGATGGCAAACTTTGCATTTGACAGGATTTATCTTTGTATTTTCCTTCTAATTATTGACGTATGCTTCTTATCTGAAAAAAGTATTTTTTGTCTGCTTCTTTGGCCTGAATAATTCGATGATATTATTGAACAAGGCCAAGATAGCTTTAGCCAAAATCTTTTTTTTGTGACAATGCAGTGCTGGAGAGCACTTTGTTTAGCTGTGAAGTGAAGATGCTGGGGAGAAGCTAGATCTAGTTTTGGAATAGCTGGCCACATTTTCTGTTTACGAACATGAAATCCAAGAAACCCTTCAGTATGCCCTGGTGTGTTATTCCTGAATGCTGCACAGTTTCTACGGTTCTCTTTTTCTCTGGTGAGTATCTAATCATAGAATTTCTGAATATTAACAAATTTTGCATGTTCTACACAACAAGAATAGGTTACGACTGGCAACTCTCTTATAGCTGCATCAGACTTCAGTCTTCTGCAGGGTCATAACATCTGCTATGCATTTATAGAATTCCTACTAATATATTAAAAAGAGTGGATTTACTATGTGAGTGTTGAATGGTGGATATTTTTCCACATGCTGAAATTGGTCAGTAGGTTATCCTGAAAAAGCTAAATATAGCTATTTCTGTATTTTCACATATAACTGTATGCTCAGTGCTGCTATTTTGGCCACTCAGCCCAAACTAGACTACACAGCAAACAATGGAAAAACTCCCCTTATTTGCAGGACTGGGCCTCAAGGCTTATTGTAGTCCCAATGAAACCATGTGCAAGGAAATTTACTTTTGTGCATGTTTCTAGAACCAGAATACAAGTTGGTAGGAAAGCTTTCAAGAAAACATGTCCAAGTCCTAGAATCAGATTTTTTTTTTTAGGGAGAATGGACTAACTTCAAGAAAGCATTTATAATGAGGAAAGTTACTGAGGTCCAGGCTACACTTTCTGGTCAGACCCAAAGCTGAGCACATCAGAGCTGCCTGATAATCCAGGATCTTGGCTGAAGTGAATGATACGCATCTTCTTTCAAGCCCCGTGGATACACTTTACATGAAGTAACTTGCTATTTCCCAGGGCAGGAGCAGAAGCTGTCTCTGCAGCAGTTTGAGGATCAATTGTGATTCAGGTGAATGAGGAGCAAGCAACAAAACTCCCACTCCCCCCATCCCGAGGCTGTGCCATGAGTGACTGGCTTCTAGCTATTTTGATCGAGCACCCCCTTCCCACCAGCTTGTCATGAAAGTCTGGGCTCTTTTTGCCTCCTACAAAATGTCTGTGGGTTGGGAAAATAACTTCCCATTTGTGCTCGACTGGTAACCCTTAGTGCAAACAGCAAGGGCTGGTAATCCAGTTTGCTTGTCCCTCTTCTGTTCCAATCTTTATTTGCCTAGTGGGTGGGTGGTGATGACATTTCCCTATAGGAAAATATTAACTGCATAACCTTTTCCCTCTCTCGGCTCATCGTCGTCAGCGTCGTCAACACTGTCAGACGTCAAGTGCCCTGGTTTGAAGTCAGCAGATACTCCTCCTGTTTGGGCACACAGCACTGCCAGCAACACCCTGGTGATCCTAGCCTCCTGAGTGCCACTCTTTGTGTGACTGCAAGCTATCTTTGACAAAGAGAATGTTTTTAATGAATGACTAAGGAAATCGTTGGTCAAGATAAACAGCTTCCCCCCGCTACTTCCCTGATGCCAAAAAGCTCTAAATAGAGTCTCTGTAGTAGTCGTAGTATTTATTTATTTATTTATTTTATTACTTCACATTGGAATTCAGTCCTAACCTCTAAGCCAGAAAATCTAAGCTGTGTTGGAACTACTGAAAGGCCACAGGCCTTGCTACAAGTTCAGGTATTTCAAAGCCCTGAGAACATGTGTTATAATTTACATTGCATATTTATCTGAGAGACAGCAGCTCTGCCAATACCTTCTCTGCCCCTGATAAGACCATCTCTGCCCAGTCACACATTATCTGAAAAGTACCTTTCACACTTTTTTTCCATCAAGTCTTTATCAGCTCCACCACTACTCTTCAGTGCACAGCAAGTCTCACAGCAACCAAGCCTGCTGTTGTTACCAAGGCAGCTGCGTTCTAGCCTTGCACATTTGCAGGAGAAAAGGTGAAGAGCCAAGCAAAGCACTGACTTTTATTCTTTAAAAGCCAAACCAGACCAAGCCCCTTTGTGATCTTTCCAGCCTGGCTGATGAGTGCTGAGTGCTCATATAATTGAAGAGCTTGAAATGCAGCTTTGCTGACCAACCCAGGTGTTTGGGTGTATGTAAAAGTTTATAAAACATGTTGAAAGAAAGAGCATCTTAGTTATACTAGAACATGTGCTTTCACGCAATATGTTTATGCAGTTTTCTCTTAAAATTCAACATTTTTCAACAGATTGGGAAAAAACAAGAAATATGTATAATAAGCCCTTCTACTTGTTACTTTGAACATTGTTACCTCAGATACTAATTTGCATGTGCAATTAGTTGTGAGTGACTCCTCGACAATTTCATTAAGCAATGACTGTGTTAAAATTCTGGTGCTTACAACAATGACACAGAGGCAAGCTAACTTGTCAAAATGTAGTAGTGGTGGCAAACAGTAGAGGTACTGGCCTGAGTTGTGCATTATTTCTGGTCATGCCGAGGGTGCAGATTGCCCCATTGTGGCTGTAAGAGGACAGCAGGATCTGGAAAACAGCAGAGAATCTGGGAGCGAGAGTGAGATGAGATGACAAGGTGGAGTTATGTGAGCCTGAAAGACAGAAAGGAGAGGAGGAGCAGGGAAAATGGGTGCAAGGACTGGAACGATGGGAGCAAAGTAGCTGGTGGTAATGGGAGCAGCTATGAAAAAAGAAGTGTGATAGGAAGAGGAAAGAGAGTTAGGGAAGAAACATTGAAGAGGAGGAACCTGGATCATAATACTTGTAAAAAATATAGTTGGGAAATCAGTTTGTTAGGAGCCCTCAGCTTTTTATTCTGAAGTTGGTTACTATTAACAGATGTTGCATAATGTTGCACAATGCCCAGATGTATTTGTTTTCTTCCATCCTGTTCCTGGCATAAAATGTTTACTTCATTGTGTGAGAAAAAGCTGCTTTCCTGTCAGCAGATGCCAGGAAAGAATACTAGAAATGTTTCCCCAGGAGAGGGCTGGGGATATTGTCTCCTTACCTGCATTGGGCTGTGACCTCTGTAATACTGTAACCAGGTACTTCTGAGGGATTTATTTGAATGCCTTTGTTAGGATTTTCATCTACAGAGATATTTTCCAATACAAAGCTGATCCTGCTGTTATAGATCATCCTAGTCAGCACAGTATTGCTTGCAGGTGTCCTGCTTTTCAGAGGCATTTTCAGTCCCACATGATGGTGGGAGACCTGTGAATGGTTTGCTTTCCCTAAACTCAGACCTAGAGTGAGTGCCCTAAAACTGGGTCAGGATTGTGCTTTCCACCTTCAGATGTTTTGCTTTGTTTAACAGAGCAAGTTCTTAGAGAAGGGAAGGATACAGTTTTG